>VWPU01011237.1:0-220668 GCA_013398955.1 Callaeas wilsoni
CACCTGTCTTTGAAACCAAGACATTAATGAACACTGAATCCAAGAGGGACCTATTTTAACTTACATTTGCTTACAAGGCTTTGGGAAACAAATTCATATTTTGGCTAACCCGTCTAGTTGAAGACTGCATCCAAAAGGGGCAGCACTGCTCTTCGGCTTCCTGCCTCACCTTGTCTGTTGTGCTGGATGAAGTGACATTTGCCGAGCTGGATTTACTTACTGCTTGGGCAGGCTCTGTTTTGGTGAGCTGGTTTCAAATTAGATCCGATCTACTTGGAAAAAATGTAACTTTCAGAGTGGCTTTCCAGTCACTACAGTCCAAAAGAGCAGGTGGGTTTTTGTGGCACCCTTCAATTAGAAGGGTTGGAGCCTGTTCAATAACAGTTGATTTTCTGACTTGGACTCTTTGAGATGGGCATTGCATTATCTTAAATCCCTCTTCACAACAGCAAACCAGGTTAGCAGCATATTCTAATGAGACAAATTGTGCAAGAAAGTAGTGTGCAAGCACAGTGACCAGGTTACACAGGGGCAGAGTTAGTGGGCTAAGCAAAGAAGGAAGGTCTAGACTGAAATAACACACAGTACTGTTCAGGTTGAAAAGCAACAATAAGAGGCACAGCTGCAATTCATATATCTGTGAGGTCTGTGGTGACACTGGAAGAGCCATCATTTGCCTCTTCCATAATCTGTCACCCATCGCTGCTGCCTCAAGCATGGGAAGTTTAATTTCCTATGAATCACGGTGTGACATGAGAAGTTAAGTCCTACATCTTTCTGACCCTCCACTGACAAAATAGTAGAATAAGTCTGCTGTGATATTCCTGCCTGCTTAGTTGTTGTTGGAAATTGTCCTCTGGCTATTGGTACCTTCATCAGCTTCAGTTTTACCTGCAGGTTGGACTTCTGTGGCATCTCAGGTTGGTGGATTCAAGATGTTGGTGGAAGAACTGCTTGAGTTAAAGGCAAGTGTCTGATGTGAGGGAACTCCTGCCAGTCATTGTTTTGCCGCCTGTGTGAAAACAGGCTGAATTCTGTGGTTTTGCTATGTAACATTCTTATGTAGCTGCCTGAGTTGCCAACATGATAAATGCAATTATTTTTTCCAATCGTTATTTTTGCCCTAAGCATGCAATTGACACTGAAGTCTGCTGGGCAGAAGGGGAATGCAGCAGCTGCTCACATCCCCACAGTGGCACAATGATGTGAAGGCATAGACTGCAATGATGGGAAGCAAACACTGAGCATGGTATGTCAGGAGCAGGCACCCATCTGTGTGTCATCAGTCCTATCTTCAGATGCCGGTGGTTGAGGGGTAATCTGCTTTCTTGGTGTCATTGAAGGGGGAAGGATGAAGTTTCTAGGTCAGTTGCAACATGATTTTCCCTGGAAAGGTAGGAGGGAGTGCGATTTGGTTGTGCAATGTAGTCGAAGGGAGCTGTATTGCACCACCTGGGAAGGGAGCAATGGTACCAGAGCCGCCTCCCTCTCCCCTGTGCCCACCAAGGCCAGCCACGTCTACAGCTCCCAACAGTAGCATTCCCAAATGGGAAAAAGGATTCAGGGCCCTTCTCAGTGGGAGGCAAGACTTAACAGGACCCTGAGCTTGGGAGGGAGCACAGCTCTCTCATAATCATGGAGATGAGCTTTAACAGAGAGTGGAGATGTGCTGGCTAATTTGGGTTGTCTGCACCCTTTGGGAAACCAGCACTATGGGGTGACTGGTGCTGTGGGCTCCCTACGCTGTGACTTATTCAACTGAGTAAAAGGACAGCCCAGTCAAGCTCCCACCGTGGTGGTTAAAGTTTGTTTAGCCACCTTATCTAATCTCTCCCCCAACTTTTGCTGGGGGAAAGCGTTTATTGCTTATATTGTGTTACTCCATGAGCACTTGCTGGCTGCGGCTGTTTGCGTGTGTATATGTAGATGTGAAGCCAGATAACTTCAGGCCTTGCAGTTTTATGGGTCAGTCAATCCAAACTGCTTCCACTGGCAGATACGGGGATGTGCTGCGTTCATTACCTGTGGGCCATGTGCTATCAGGGCGTAAATCAGCAAAACGGGGCTCTGTTTATACACATAAATTGCCTCAATGTGACAGCTTAATACCGTTTTGACTTTTTACCCTCTGCGGGGGAGAGCCTCAAATGTCTTACGGCACTGCTCACTCCCAGGATGACGGCAACACAGGGAAACCAGCCCTGCTATAAAAGGAGTGAGTACGCATTGGTCCCGTGTGTCTTCAGGCTTGGCTGCGTAGCCAGCAGCTCCCCAGAGGGGAAAGGCCCTTCCGACAGACCAGTCCAACAGGAAATTATCTGCTCACCCTTTACTAAATTACTAGCTGGACAGCCAGTCACAGGGTCCCAAAAATGCCAGCTCCATCTATTCCCCTACGGACATGATTCCCAGGCACGCAAGATCCCAGCTTGTTCACCTTGAGGGCAAACCCACCTGTCCATCCCTTCCCTGCAGCACCTTGCGCAAGGCGCGATTTCATCTCTTCTCTGGGACACGAGGATCACATGGGTGAATTTTCCCTGAGCAATCACAGGGTAAAAGCTGCCAGGCTTCCTTTAGCTCTGGCTGAAGGGTTTTCTTACTCCAGGAGATGCTTAATTTTTTTCAGTAGATGAGAGGGTGTTCCCAGTGAGATAATAGGGAATTGATGAGAGGAAAGAAGTGCCAGGACATTCACAACAAAATGGATTGTTGTGATATTCTGAGGAGATTTCCAAATTTAAATGATGTGGGAGCAGGGGTAAGATTGCTGAAATCAAGATCCTCCCCATTAGAAATGTCTTTTCTGTGTTCCCCTATGTTGTCTCCATCATCTTGGAGAACAGGAGCTCATGGCTGCATCCAAACCTTTGGTAGCTCCCATGACTTTTTTCCTTCATTTAGTGCATCCTAAATCTGACTGCACTAAACCATCCTAAACCCAACCTAGAGGAAGATACCCTCTTAATCAGGACATTTTCTTGTGCTGGCGCTGAGCAGTCCTGGTTGGGACTCTCAATTTATTCCATTGTCCTTTTCAAGCCCTCCTCTCCATCAGCACCTGAGTTCTGTTGGAGCATGGCAGGTCCCAACTCACTTCCATGCTCCCACCACAACCAAGAGCATCCCTGTGCCCTTGCATGAGAGACAGACATCTGAAGCAGGCCTTTCCAATCTGCTTTTAAAGTGCAAGTTGAGCCTGAAAATTGATGCCATAGGAGAGTGACCTTGTGAGAACGTCCTTCCCTCTGGCTGATCCCAGGTCAAATGCTCTCAGTTTATGAGTCACTGACTCCCACAGTAGCTAGAATGCTCCAGCCTCTACCTCTGCTCGCCTAAGCAGCAGGAAAGACCCTGCAGCTAGGATGTTGCATGGAGCAGAAGGTGACCCCATCCCTGCTCCTGGGCTTGGATCCCCTTAGTGCCCAAGAGGTGGCTTTTGTGCAGGAAGGGCTGAGGACCAGCTTAGGTGGCTGGAGGGCAGTGCTGGTGCTACCCTGTGCCTGCAGGCACCTCATTTTACGTGGATGGGACTGCTTCCCATGCTGACATTACTCTTGTGGCATTTCTCAGAAAGAGACCACAATTTTAAATTCTCAGCCCAAATGATGCCATTTCTACAGTGCATTTCGGGTGATTCAGTGGACTGTGGCTTCCTGCAGAGAAACACATGAGGCAACTCCAGGTTGGATACTCTGGTGTTTAGTATCAGGAGTGCCCAGACTGCAGCCTTTCCCTCAGCATGGGTTCAATGTTCTCTTGTCTACCCAGCTCTGGCAAGACTTGAAAGCAGTTGGTATCTTTGAGGACTCTGCCGTTCTGGTAAAGTCGGTTGAAATCAGCCAGGGAGTTCATAAGTTTCATCAGGGAGAATGATAAATACACCCACAGCATGATCACAAATGAGTTGTTTCTCTAGGAAACTAGGCTGAAAAAAATGATTTTTTAAGTAAGCAAATATTTTTCTTGAAGGCACTAGAACAGGGGAGGTGGGAGGGGAAGTGTATGTTTATATAGCTATTGACACAACCTCCCTTTAAGCATTAGCTTCGTGGTTTAAATCTCTTTATCCCTATTTATGCCCATTTTTATCATGTTGGTTATTAGTCCTAATGACTTGCTCTGCCCTGTGCTGCCGCCTTTATCTCAGCAATCTCCCATTTTGCTGCAGAATTCTACAGACCACTTTGCTGAGATCAGCCCATCCAAATAACTTCACGCATATAAACAATGAACCCAGTGAGGGAGAGGGGATTGGCAGGGCCCCGCAAGGACAAGGCATAGATGTTAGCAAAATAAATTGGTGGCTCAAGCTCTCCTATAAAGCTCCCGTTTCAGGATTTGCAAGCTGGTTTCCTCTATCAGCTCCAAAGCATCAGAGCTGGTAATCCCAGGACAGTAAAGGCCTTTTTGGTATGAGCTGCCAGCCAAAAATTCAAGTGCTTGTAAGTTGTTCTAGTTTTTCCAAAAATGGATGCAGTGGTCAAGTGTCCCTTTGATGCGCTCCTGTTTATTTACAAAGAGCCCAAAAGGTCCCATTCCCCCAAAGGCGGCAGGAAACTGGCAGGGACAGAATTTGGTACTCCGTTAGGGCTGATCTCACATGTGAATAAACAGCGGGTGCATGATGAGCTGCAGCAAAGGTTTTGCTGCCTGAAAAGCCTCCCATCCTCCTGTTTTCCAGTCCTGGATGCCTGTGTGAGTCTCCCTTTTACTTTCTTCCTGGCTGGCTCAATGCAGGAAATCAAGACAGATTAAAAACTAAAGTGGAAAAAAATTTTTAAAAGAAAAGTAAAATGTGTTTCTTTTAAAGCAGAAGAAAAAAAAATTAAAGATCATTTTAATTAGGTTTGAAAAATCTGTGGCACAGTTGACAGGTGGGCTGACAGGGCTCCCTTTCACCAGATCACCCAGCTCAGGGCTTTTCATCTTGTGCGCAGAATATTTTGACATTCATGCTTTCTTGGCTCCATTTGTGGAGCCCAGTGGAACCTGCAGCCTGATTAAATGTAACAATTCCTGAAAATGAGGGTTGTTATTTTTTTTGTAAGGATAATAATAGAGATTTTATTTTAAAAAGAGCTGGTCTATTTACTCTAGGCTGCCTGCTTCCTGACCTGGCCTCAGCATCTGAGGGGACAGGAACAGAACAAATTAGACAGGAGCTTAGTCACTGGAAAAAGATGAGGGTGTTAACATGTATGTGTGTGTGCACGTGTCCTGCATGCTCCGCTCGAAGAGTTGAGAGGTGGAAGGTTAGGAGGCTGAGATTTTCCCTGGCAGCTGACTTTTTCCTTTACTTTTGTGGCTGAGTGCTGATTTTTAGCCAGTGTCAAACCCTGCGGGTTCTAGAGGGGCTGCACAATCCCAGCTCTGGCTCCTCCACCACAGGCACCAGCCTGCATGGGAGGGGGAGCCAGGGCCTTTGCAAATCTAGGACTGTGCAAGGCAGGGCATGATGACAGAGCCGTTGTACAGGGAGCCGTGGTAAACAAGAAGGAAAACACAAGTCAGTATTGTTGAAGACTGGATGTGCCCAGCTATGTACCAGCATCCCTTGGTGCTCAGAGCTTTCCTTCCAAGGCTTTAACCACAGTGGTTCATTTTTACCATGGTGTTACTCCTGCTCCCTTGAGCACATCCCTGCATCCTTATGACTGGTGAAGCACAGGCAAAGCTCCAGGAGAAAGACAAGTCAGAGAAAGTTGCTGGTGCCTCTTGCTGTGGATTCCCGGGGCCATTGTGCCTCAGGTCTGTCAGCTGCCATCACTGCAACTGGGCAGCACTGCTCAGGTGTCACTGCTCATGGCTTCGTGTGGACTGCTTGGCACTGAGAGCACTCCAGTGTGAGAGGAGAGTCCCTCTTCCATCTCAATGTGCAATCTCCCAGGCTGACAAGGAGATGGTGGTGACAGAGGCTGAGGAACACTCCTTCCCATCCCATACACGGTGGATGGCTTCCCTGTGCCGCTGCATTCAACATTGCTCATCAAACCACCTCAAAACTTCCCAGCTGATGTGCCCACTGCTCAGCCAAATGCAAGAGCAGTGCAAACCAGCAGTGCAAACCACTCGCAGGCTTTCCCTCTCCCCACTTCCCCGTGCAGCTCCAGGGAGGTCCCTCCGGCACAAGGAATCAAAGCTTCAGGGGCACTTGTCCCTGCCTTGCCACGGCAGGAATGGCTTATGGTGCCCATTGCCTTTCCCAGCCGGCAGCCTGATGGCAGCAATGAATCAGCAGCCAGTGGACTTGTCAAAGGCATTCCTCCACTTTAATCCTATTGACAGGGACTACTGCCTGGAACAGGAACTGTGGGTTGAGCCATGTCAACAGCAGATTCTTATTACAGATAATATTGATGGGGCCTTTTCTTGGATAATGAAGGGAAGAGCCCTCTGCTTTGACGTTTGTCTCCAAAACCTAGAATTACTAAGAGTTTAACCATCAGAGGAGAGCTTAAGATAGTTGCATCTTAAAGGATCTGCTTTCTTGTCGCATTCAAGGCTGGGGAACGGAGTTTAGCCCATACACTGGTAGCTCCATGCTGACCTTTTCACTGGTCTTAATAAATGTTACAGTTAAATAAAGTCGGATGGATTTTTCTATCTACAGTAGTATGTTATCCAGTTTCTGGGGAGAGAAAAAAAAAAGGTAAAAAAACCCAAATCCCTCTTTAATATCACTGGTACTCATTATCTTTGGTAGCTGCAGGGCAAAAGGCAAGGAGGAAGGGCAGGGGCAGGACAATTCAGGCTGTATTATCAGGGTAATTCCTACCATTGCACATGATTATGTGTGTCCCTGTAAAAGGGTGAATTTGGGCTGTTTAAATCCATTGTGATCTTACTGCCAAAGCTCAAACCAGGATCAGCAGCTCTGGAAATATCTGGGGAAAGTTTTGATTGTTTTTTAATTTACTTTCTTATTTTCCTCTCTTTAAAAGAGAAAAAAAACCTCTCTGTCTGGTCTAGTCTCTATTGCTTGGTTCCCTACAGGAGTGGAGGCACCAGAGCTGCAGGGGAGAGGCTGCCTGGGAAGTCAAAAGAGGGCAGAAAGCATCAGCTGTTCCAGGAAATAACCTGTCCTTGCACATTTCCTCATGTTCAGGCTTCAATATTGTGAATGCAAGCGCTGTGATGAGAGAAGGTAAGGAAGGAAGATGGGACTGAATAGTGGGCATTCTTAGATTTTAGATGCAACCAGGAGCTCAAAGCTGTCCCTCTGACGCCTTATACCAGAGACATCTCTAAATGGGGTTTGGACCTCTAGCTCCTATTGGGACAGATGAGGAAGACAGCAGACAAAGTTGGCTTTTGTCCATATTTCTACCTCCCAGATCCTAGAGCTGGCCCAGGACTGAACTGGCAGGTGGTTTAAGTTAGAGCAGCCACAGGGCTGCTCTAACTTAAGCCAGCTGGAATCTCTTCTGGGGCTGGTTCTACCAGCCAAGATTTACCGGATTATAGCAGGGCCCTGAAATCCGCCAGCCCATCACTGCATGGCCTTCACAAGAAGACCAGGGAGCAGATGACATGAAAATGTCAAGGCAGTTCCCAGCTGGTCTGGGAAAGGACAGGTTTCATTCCTTCACACTGCTGCAGAAAACTAATATCTGGTCCAAGGAAGCCTGTTCTCACGGTATTTTTGGTCCAATGGTGAAGACCCTAGGAGTTTTGGATTGCCCTTAAGGTTCTGAATATTGGGCTTTCTGATTTGAACTGTTAAATATTTTCCATACATAAACAGCAGCCACAAAATTTCAGGTTGGATGTTTCGTGTTTTAGATTTAAAAAAAACAAAGAAATGCCAGAACAAGACAGAGGAAAAGCAAAGTCTCCAAGCAGTTCAGTTACTCTGAGTGCGTTTCCTCCCTCTGAAACAGGTTCTTGACACAGTGACTAAGTGGGCTCTCTTGGCATGGTTCTTAAAATTGCAAAGACCCAGCAAGCATAGGAGTGACCCAGGGTTGACAGGTCGCCCAGCACATGATGGGGTGCATGACAAGGCAGCCCATGCTCTCATTGTGCACCCTGTACCTCTCAGCATTGTCCATGTCTATATGCAGTGTTTTAATCTCCTTGGATCTTCTGATTTACCCAGGAAAAAACCTGGCTTACATGGGCACTTGTTTCCCTGGAACGACAGACCACCACAGAACCATCTCACAGAGCAACTTTGGAATTCCACTGAAGTGCAATCTTTCTTCCCTTCCAGCCGTGATTTATTCCTTTTTTCTTCCAGAAGGTCAAGGCATGGGATAGAAACTTAGCCTGCTTCTAAAAAAGGGCACATGTCCTCATCTCCACGTTGTTGCACAGGCAGCTGACATCTGGCCAGTGCAAGCCACTGGTGTTACCTACGGAATTAGCTGACTCTTCATCCCAAGGGCTCAAAAATCAGTTGGGTCTGTCAGGTCATGACAGGTTTTTTTACTCACCTCTTTAAAAAAAAAAAAGGTGATAAGTACTGGTTTCTGCATGCTTTCTTTTTTGGTTTGGAGGTGCCTTAGGATGCTCTGAGCTTATGTTTCTCAGCTTTTTTCTAGAACCTGGAAGTACACGAACTGCTTGTTCCTTTTTCTTCTCTTTTAAAAATGAAATCTGAGATTTTTGCATAACACATTGAAGCAAGAAGCTGAGGAGGGGGTGAAGAAAAACATCAAGTACTGTGGGACTAAATTTGCAAGAGCTGGCAATGCTGATCACTTTTGTTTTTCTTTCTGTTTTCCAGAGAAAAAGAAAACCACCCTCCATTTTGCTGAGAACCAGCAGTGTGAACAAAAAGAAAAGGTGCTTCAGGGCAGAAAGAAACTGTGAAGAAATAGGTTTTCAAATTCCATTTGTATTGGACTGTCTGAAAATTGTCTCAAGAGCTGCCCTGCTCTGAGAGAGGGCAGAGATGTGGGGGGAGAAGCTGCATGGGGGTCTCAGGCTGGGACAGGATTCATGTTGCAGTTGCCTCTGGTTGTGCTCTGGTCTCAGCAATGCCAGGTTCTCAAGGAGGACAAGGAGAGGTCAGGTGTTCAGTGGAAAGGCTCCACGAAACTCTTCCTCCCCATAGGAGCAGCATCTTCTGCCACAGAGGTCCTGGTTGGCCAGAGCCAGTCCTGGCAGGCAGAGAGGTGAAAGAGGACAGGCTCTCTTCCTGCTGGTCACCTGGAAGTCATGGCAATGGTGTAGTGCCTCTATGCTCAGGGAAGACATGCAGAAGGACCTGAGTCTGTGCTGGAGGCGTTCATGAAGTGGTGGTACCCAACCACACATCTGGTGCTTGCAAGACTCTCAAGCCACCTGCAGCCAGAGGGATCTATGCATGGAAGCTCAGAAAAGTAGGATATTGCCCTTAACATATCACATCCCAAGGGATGGTGTCCCTGGGTGGTAAGGATGATGGTGTGGATCTCTGCTCATGCAACCATAGCAGGTATCTACTGCAGGCTGTTAAACAGCACGAGTGACTGTGTCTATCTCGCCTTGGCTGCGCGTGGCCTGCACAGGGGGACTGTTATTTATTAATAGTTGGCAAGAGCTGCTGGAATGGAGGTAGAGCTCCAACTGCTATTCCTGCCTGTCCTACATCACTTGTGCTCATATCTTTCTCAGGCTCACTCCTTTTGAGTTGAAATTTTCCATGCTTTGTCTTAGCCCAGTGACACATTTTTGCTGATGGTATGGACTGTGCTCATTGGAGTCCTCTTTGTAGAGCTCCTTGCTAATCTCTGCCTTGTGGTAAAGGTCCATCTTTCATGTCTCAGGAGATATCAGGCTGAATAAAATCCTTATACAATGGATCCTACTTTATTTACTTGTTTATTTATTTTAAAAAGTTACTTAAAATCTTACATTTCAGTCAACTAGGACTTAAAAGGAAATCTCTTGTTTAGGTCTTCCCCAGTGGAAAACTAAGCAGCTCTGGCAAAATTAAAGTTTTTCCATGGAACATTCAGATTTTGTGAAAACTACACTTTCTATTTAAAAAAAATATTTTGATCATTAGTTTTTCATCTGCTCTACTTTTTCAGGATGATTCAAAAACATAAAGGCAAAAATCTCCACTTCCTACATCTAACAGATCAACTTTTTTTTTTTTTATCGTGACTTCAATTCCATCTCCTTAGCAAGGAGGCTAGAAAAATTATTCAGCTTAAGGAAAAGCATTTTATCAGTTATAAAGTTGTGGAAATTTTAAATAGGTATCTTAGTGAAAGTATTGGATTTGCAGCTCGCCTTTCTTCCTATCTGGGTCGAGGACGCCAGAATTAAAAACCTGGTGTTAACTTAGTTAAGGGTATCTCTGGTAGGAGGCTTTTGGTTTGTGGTGGGGTTTTTTGTTTGGATTTTTTTCTGGTTTTTTTTTAAAGGACAGCTGAAATACAGAAAAATCTGTTTAGGACTGCTGGACTAAAGATTAGCTCTGGGAACTGGGAGACCTGCATTCATGGTGATTCTGAAACAGTAATTCAAGGGTTGAATTTATCATTTACAGGAGGCTTGTGGTTTTAATACATGTTTTTCCTCAGGATTTTCAAAATTAAAGATTGTTTTCCTTAGACAACCTTCCTTCTCTTAGAAAGCTAGGATAACCAAATACTAAGTTTAACTAATTAAATCTTCAAAAATTAGCTATTTCCAGTCTAAGGATTAATGACATTACAGAGTTTAGACAAGCTCATTGTGCAGCTGTAGAGTTTTCTCTATCTCCTTCTCCACTCTATTGTGTTGAGGCAACTTCTTGAATGTTCAGAGATTCTCCCTACAAGTAAATATAAATTTGGTACTTTCAGACATGTACATACATGTACAGAATCAGTGTAGAGTATGCACAGAGCACAAGAAATAATTCCTTGCACACAAAATGCATTCAAAATGGATAATTTGCAAAATACCCAGGATGCATCACAGTGGATGACTTGATTTGAAACATTAGAATAGGTAATAAGAAGTCATGTTATGGAATCATTTCTATATATTTCAAATTACTCCCACTTAAAGGGAAAAAAGTCTTTATAATTAACATGACAGATAAGAGCAACTGTGACACTTTAAATAAATGTGATGGATTTGATTTTGAAACAGAGTTTCAGATTCTGCAGATGTGTTGAAGAGAGAAAAAATTGTGTGCTCAGAGTTGAAAATTAAGATATACTAGAGATCATCTTTAAAAACTAAGCAGCCTCACAGAACTCCTCTGTTCCTGATGGCGTTCAGCACAGGTCTCCTAGGAAATGGGAGAGGTATTTATTTAATGAGAGCTGAAAAACAGAGGCCCTACAAGGGAAAGTTTAGGGCTTCTTTTCCATGCCAATAGCCATCCAAGGAGAAGACACCCAAAAATCTAGTCATGGTGAAAGTAACTCTTGAGGACTGCTGCATCTTTGCAGATTTTGAAATAAAATGCAGGTCTGATAATGGGTTAGATGTTAGATGGGACATTTTGTTGGTCATTGGATGGAGGCTTGGCAACCAGTTCAGTGAATAGTTATGCTTAGTTATTGCACGTGTGATCCTAGATCATGTGTTGGGCTAAGTTCCTATGGCTCCTTCAAAGATACATGGGCAGAAGGTAGAGGGGGACCGCTGTATAACAGAAAGAAGGGAATATGTATTTCCCACCAGCAGGCTAATCTGCAGAGCCCATGATGAAGATGAATTAAAAAATACAGATTTCTGCAGCACTGTCTTCTCATTTCTTAGCTGTTTCTCAGGCAAAGCTGTTATTAATTCAGGAGGAGTCTGCCTGACCAAAAAGTCTCCGGAGTCCAAACTATTTTGCAAAGAGTAAATATGAGAATTATTCACCTACCACAGAACAGCATCAGCCCCTGGGTGGAATGCAGGAGCTGTGCACAGAAACATTTCCCCAAAGTTTTGACAGGAGTCGAAGGTTTCTGAATGCCCAATTGAAGCTACAACTGAAAGAAACCAGCAGTACAGGCCCCCTGCCTTACCTTGGTCCTGGATGGAAGGGTGAGCACCACCCACCCGAGTACCACACCACTTCCTCTAAGACACTAAGAGATTTTTCTGGAGCTCACCCATCTGCCCCAGTCCTCCACATGAGATCTGGCAAGTTAATCGCTCCAAGTGTCTGGATAAGTACTGTAAAATGTTTCAAATAAATGAATAGAAATCATCTGCTTCATAAATGCCAAGGGCTTTCAACATGTTGTTTCTTGGTAAACAAAGAATTTCAGCACGACAATATCTTAGGATGTTATTGGCCATATTTGTTCCCTCATGCATATTGAGGCGATTGTGAACAGAGTTGAACTGCTACCCCTTGCATCCTCCTTCAGCTTGAGGGTTTTCTCTCTGCTGCACTGGAGATGAGGGAGTTGATCTGCACCCAGTCCCCAAAACTCCAGTTTCTGTGATGGTAAAGGACAGGTGAAAGTTCTGCTTGTGCTTGGTTCTGCACAAGTGCTGTATACTATGACTAGAAAAAAACCCAAACAAAACAAAACACGTACTTTTCTTTTTGTGGATATTAGAATGCAATAAAAATATGTGTGTGCTTCCCCCCTCGCCCCCCCAGCTAAATTGATTACATCTGGTGGCATGAAAAAAAATAGCCAAAATGTCAGACTGAGTCACACAGCCCCCTTGGGTGATTATATTTATTTCAGGGTTGAAGCACTCATCAAAACAATTTATCCTTGGCTCTTCCTCTCTGCCTTCCCATCCCTGTGTTTACAAACTCTTCTTTGTTCCCTAACACTTGTATTTAGCCCCAAATCCCCTCCTTCCTCCAGTCTTTCCTTTCTCCATCTTTTTCTTCTCTGAACTGGCTCTGTCCCTCTCCTTCCACTTTGCTACATCAATTCCAGCAAACCCTGTAATTTGCAATTCTCTGCTGGGGATAGGAAGGGAAGCTGGAGCACAGAGACAAGTCTTGATGTTGCTAATGCTGTGTCACCTACTTAGTGCCTAGTTGCACATTACTTGGGGTAAAGTGATGAGATAAAATGTGTGAGTGAACTCCCTGCTGTGGTTTCCATCACCACTGTGACAAGTGGAATGGGTAGGTTGGGACCATGCCTGCTGGGATGGATACAATTCCATCTCCAGCCTTACCTGCTATCCCCTGGCTGCCCTGACTTGCTGCATTGGAGGAGGTGGATCTGCTGGCTCTCTTTTGAGGGATTATTCTTTGGGCTTGATTCACCTGTGTCCCCTGTTTTCTCTCTGACAGGGAGCAGCACCAGAAGCATCTGTTTGGTGAGGAAAGTCTGTGGTGCAGTGGGTGGGAAGAACCTCATTGCCAAGAATACCAAACCTCTCTTCCCAAACCTCCTTCTGCCCAAATTGCAAAGAGAATGGCCATGTCATCTTGCTGTACATCTTGCTCTATAAACTCCATGGCAATCTGCTGTCAGGTTCTGCCTGCTTTCATGTCTTATGCCAACCACAGCTGCAGAAGACCCAGCACACTGGGACCCTCATGGTTGGAAGTGGCCGCAGAAATGCATTTCTCTGTATTTACTCCATAACGATGAAAGGACTTGGTTTGGCAGGAACAGGGACTAAAGTTCTTATTGGCTCTTTTTCTTGGACTGGAGGAATGCCCTGCACAGAAAGACCCCACTTCGTTCTTTACTACTTCTACAGTGATAAATGATAGATGAAGAATACAGGAGTACCCTCCTGGGGATACCCTTGGCTAGGAGAGGACTTGAGAAGCTCTTGGCACTGCTGTTTGTGAGCTTAATGCTCTCTGTTCCACCCATTGTGTCTCCAGCTCTCATCCTGGGCAGCAGGCTCCTTTTGTACAGTGCTACACATTTTTCTCCTGTGGTAAATCAAAGCCCCCTGGGATCTAGTATTGTGCTTTTTTTTTCCCCCAGGTATTTTTGTCTGTGAACCACAGAAAACTGAATAGGAGGAAATGAAGTGCAGATTGAGAACATGGTTGAGTGCACTTGCTAAAATAAAACATTGGTGGAGAGGGAGAGATTCTTTTATAATAGCAAATGAAATGTGTTTACTTTTTATTGATGAAGTATTTAATTGTACAGAGTGCTTGAGAGATGTTCTTAGCGGCATCTCAGACTGTGTATGGACTAGAAATGCTAGTTGGTCTTTGGTACAAAAAACCAGGCTAAGTTAAATATTTTGTGAATGGGAAGGGCAAAGGGGTGCCATGGGTTTTTGAGTGATCTCTGACATGCCACAGTTGTGCCAGAAGAGCCAGGGAACTCCAGTGATATCTTCTCAGACAGGACTAGATGCTAAGATGACCCAAGATTTGTTGAGTGGATGTGTTTTGACAACACAAGAGAATGTGCTGAACTCTGCACAGTGTGGTATTGTGTCCTGGAGCTGTGCCACAGAGCCTTAGAGCCTGCCTGCTCTCTCTTATGCCTCTAGCTTATTTTCTTAAGCAAGCACAAGCAAGTGCAGGGTGTAGAGATAAGACTGTGACCTTTTAGATTATTCTGTTACTCTACTATAAATACTAGATGTGTCCAGTGAGGCAGCTGGGGATTTTTGTGAGGTTAAAATAATTTAATTCATTCAGATGTCTAAAAGTAGCAACCTATAGTCATCAGTGACCTGGGCTGATTTTTTATGGGGGACAGACCTCTAGAGTCCACGTCTCATCTCTGGAGCTACCCTGTTCTCTGTATGTTTCTGAATCTCTGTGTGAAAGTTTGTGAAAGTTTGTGAAAGTTTGTATATTTTGTTTGATTCAGCAAAGGATCATGAGACTTCAAAAGCAGAGGAGACCAAGAGGCTTGGAGTCCCCATGACAAGTCTGTGCACCTTTACAAGAAGCATGGGTGCAATCAAGAGATGTACTCATAACGAATTAAAAGGGGCTGCTTTTGTTTGGTCTTAGTTATGTAAAGTGTCCTGGGAAGCTCTTAAACACACACCAAGGTCAGTGAGAGCTAACCACCTTTACAAAGCTTGCTTGGATCAGATCCTAAGCGTACAGAAATTGGACACACTGGTTGCTTTTCAGAGCCACCATTCTCTTTAGCCGTGAGAGTAGACTGTGCCACACAGCACTGCCTCTGCTTCCAGGCGAGATGGGAGCTGGCGTTCTCCTGGAAAACCTCTTCAACCTGTCCCTAAGGCCATGAAGTAAAGCACGTAGAGTTGATCCAGGCCTTTTTGTCTTGTCCATCTTTCTTATTTACACCAAGTTGCTAATTCCAAAACTCCTGTCTTGACAACACCTTAGCAAGGGAAAACGTCCAGTTATGCAGCCTCCAAGTGGCACAGAGACCAGCCCAGCAGATGAGACCTCAACTGCAAGGGAATTGCAACTTCATTTGCCTTCCTTGGGGATAAAAGCCTCTCATTATCTTGTGAGCTGCCACAAGAAGAGCTGGATCCTGCCACATGGGAGTGGGCAGTCCTGGTGCTGACCAGCATGACGGCAGAAAGTGGAAGGGGAATTCAGGCAGAGAAGAAATTTTACGGGGAGAATAGATGCAAGAAATTCCTAGGAATGTTGCAGAAATCAACATTCCCCCCCTCTGCTCCTTCCAAACCAACCCACCTAAAAAATGCTGTTTTGTGGGCTATTTTGGAAAGGAGTCCATGCCTGGGGAATATTTGGCTGATGCTTATGGCTTTTAGAAATTTCTGGGAGATCAGACGAATAGAAACAGGAACCAGATGGGACTTCTAGCTGCTGGAAAGAAAAGAAGAAAAAAAAAACAGGGGAGGGGGAATCTTTCCCTTATTTAAGATGTGAAAAGCACTTGTTCACTTTTGGGGAGTTTCCCCATCACCCTGGATTTCTTATTTTAAAGTAGTTTGCTCCAGTTCCATGATATTCTTAGGACATTTATCTCTGTTCTTGTTGCTAGGAATTTTTCTTTCTTTTGCAACAAAATCCAGTTCAGGAGAATTTAAGCCTTTGCTTTAATAGATAATAAGAGAGTCAGTGGTTGTTTTTGTTCTTGCAGCAGCCTCAACATCCCTTGGCCATTTACTTACTCAGTTTATCTTTGAGGCTGCTAAACATGGAAAAAGGCAGCGGTAGTGGAGAGTAGAGAGAAAGTGGAGGTGAAGAAGGTAGAGACAGCAAAACTGAGTGTGTGTGGGTCCCATTTGAGGTAAAAGGCCATGAAAGGGAGAGTTGCACCATACTGGAATATATGATAAACCAAATTGTGGACCTTGAAGGCATGGACCCTGCAGCAGTCCAACTTGTCGGGCATCCTATTGGATTTGTGGTGTCTTGGCTGTTGGATTTTGGGGTTGTAAATTCAAAAACAGGTCTCATCGAGTTCCAGGTTCCATTTTATTAGACCTTGGCTCTGCAGCTGGTTCAGTTTTGAAAAACATCCCAGAGGCAGAATAGGGTCCAAGAAGCATTTTCCAGCTCCTTGGTCCAAGCTGGACTCTGGCTGGGAGTTGTGGTCCAGCCATGATCTGATGCCGTGCTGGGACGGGCTCAGTTTTGCTTCATCCTTGCAGCCTTTTGTCTCCAGGCTGATGGGCACTGGAGGACCAGTGCATGGGGTATGTGACAGTGCCCTGCTCTCCTTAGGGGAGTCATGAAGTCTTGATGCCCAGCTGGCAGGAAGGAAGCAAAGTTAGAGACCACTTCATAGACAGAGGTGGACAGGACCTGCTTGTGGACCTTGTCACTAATCTTCTTTTAAAGGTGTGCATTTAAAGAATTCTTTGAAGTTAATTAGGGAGGATTTTTACCTTCCAGTTTGCCAGTATTTACTGCTTCCTGGGAAAAAAAAAATGCACTTTTCCCAGGTTACTATCTTGTTTTATAATCTTTCTTTTCTTGATAATCTCTTCATACTAGTTCTCGTGCCTGCTGAACTGCAGCCTTTCCCAAGATAGAGTCATTAGCACAAGGCAATGACCCTCGATAAAACTTCACCCACGGTTTTTAAGTCAATATGAGAGGAAATCTGTCCCTAGGACTTAACACTGTATAAACTGTATTTCTAGGGACCTGATTGGAAGCTCCACAAACAACATTAGGACTACATAGTGTGCTATGATACTTATTAGTGGTGATGCAGAAAGTCAACTGTAGATATTTTAAGACACAATAGTTGATCATTTATTTGTTTTTCCAAGTGTGTGTACTTTTGAACACATGGCTTTAGTTCCAGGGTTCGTCACAGATGGACCTAACTGAGCCAGCTGCTTGAAGGCTCTATTATGGTGACCAATTGATTACACTAGTTTAAATGAAAAAAATGCACCAAAATGTAAGGCTTTAGGTTTGAGTGTCCAATTTGAGTTCTGACGTTTGTGCCTTTCTTTTTTTCCTTTGGCTCACGCTGGTCCAGCAGGATGTCCCATATTAGAATGCTGCTCAGTTGTTGTTTTTTGTGGTTGCAGTGAGCTGTTTTTTCATAAATGTCTGGAAGGAAAGAGACATAGGGGACTTGGTTCATAGAGTTTATACAAAAGCCTTTTTTTTTCTTTTTTTCCCCCCCTTTGTTTTTGCTTCTCAGGGATCTGATATGCTAGTGTTCTCAGGAGTGACATGGTGGAATTTTTAAAGCAAAGTGCTTATCACATGACTCAGGTGTCTGCTGTCACAATCAAAGCAGTATCATCCCAGGAATTTTGTTTGAATTTCGCTTCCAGCTCAAACAAAAGTCATCTGAGTAGGCAAGCTTTTACTGGTTTCACTTTGGCTTCCCACGTCGGTTTAATTTGGCCCATGTTTGCTCAAAATATCTCCAGCTGTCTAGAAACTTGTTCCTAGCTTGCTGGAACATTCACAACCCTTTTGGCTAGTGTAACCTTGGTTATAAAGGCTGGCTATGGTTTATTTCAGATGGTTTTTACCAGCTTTATTATATATAAGGCAGCTCACATAATTGAAAGGGACACATGTGTTGGGTGCTGTCCCTGCAATCACAGGTTATAAGTTACTGCTGTCCACAATGCTCAGGCATGAGATCTGCCAGAAAACACCACCTCATTTTGTTCCAGGGGAGCTTCTGCTGACATTTTCTTTTATATTATGACTCATTTTGCTTCTCCTTTGGACAGCTTCCCTGTGTTTCACACTGAGGACCCAAGTGTCAGAAGATTAAAGGACTACCTTTTTGCCCAACTAATATGAATTGGATATTAAACTCTGCACTACTCAGAAAATGAAATGCCTTCTAAAGAAGTAAGTGGCTGGAAGGAGGCAGTGAAAATCCATCAGATTTGCATGATTAATTAGCTTATCCATTTGTTATTATCCTGTGTTTACTTGTAATGAGAATCTTCAAAGATTATTCTATATTGGACATGCGGATAATTTTTTGCTTATGTAATTTTTTCCATATTGAGATCCTACTGTGCTATGAGCTTTACCTTGACATACATAATTCTCTCTTAGGTCACCTGTCCATCCTCTAGAGGGTGTAGATCCTGTATCCATCAGTGGTGGATGGACTGAGTGCCCACACAGCCCTGACTGTATGAGACATTTTCACTTTGCCCCAAAACTGGGCCTGAATTTCTGAATTTCTTGGCAACCAGACCCCAGCCTCGTTTCACGAGATGCAAATATTTCTGGATATCAAGTTCTGATTTTCGGTTAGTGTACCTTTCAGTTAGTGTACCTTTAACTGCTTCTCTGTTATTAAACAAGGGCTTCTTTTGTGAAAGTCATTAATGTAGAGAGAAATTATCTCTGTGTGTCTTCTGGGTGTTTGGTAGATTTTGTAAGGGAAATGTGACTTCTGTAGTTGTTATTTTCAGATCTTCCTTACTTATAAAGGTTGAGAGTATATTAGTTATCTTATTTTTTTTTAATTAGCATTAATTTTTAACTAGCTTTACAAGTTTCTGTATGTCCTGCAACTATTTAAATGTATTCATTTGGGATGGGAAGTGAGAATGTCCATATGCCCAAAACAGGGCACAGGTAGCATGTTACCTTTGGATTTTGAAACGCTTGGGCTTTAAAGTACAGTTCTGAGGATTTTGTTTTATTTTGAAGACCCTGATATGTCATGCTCTTAGAAGCATTTTTAGAATTGAAAAAGAGGATAGGTGCAATAAAACTGACTTTTGACAGATTTTTCCCAAACAGCTGGATTTGGTACTGTTCTCTTCCTGCATGACTCAAACATTTCCTGTTTTCTGGCATTTACAAATTTTCACCGGACATATAAAATTTTGCATTTACCCTAAAAAGTCACAAAACTGAAAATCAAAAATGGAGAAAAAAATATGAAGAATTCTTTCGAATCTGATGAGACTTTCATTTCTATAAGGAAGCAAATAAAATTTTTTATTTGCAATCTAACTTGTCAGCTTCAGGAAAACTTATGCCTGAGCCTGATGTTATTGTGGAAGCTGATTTTGCCAGTTTAGTGATATTTTTCCTTTGCCAACAACCTGCAGAGATGTGCTGGATGCATTTTGTCTGGAATCAAAGTTCCTGATATATTTGTGACTTTTATCATCACCTATTTCAGACTGGATGAAAAGTAGGAACTGCTGGCCTCTCCAAGCATTTGTCCATCATTTCCAAAAGTTTGCCAAAGAGCTTATAGATAATATTATCTCTGTGTTGAGTGGAGCCTGTTCAGAGCATTTGCTGTCTGGATGGTGAAAGCAGTGACATTATTTCCTTTGAAAAATGCCTTGATTTCCATGATGTGCTCTGTGTCTTGGTTCTTGCAGGTTCACTGAGCTGGAGTTTCACAAGGATGTTCCCCGTTCTGCAGGCGCATCCCCACAGCAGAGATGGAGAGAAGGACTGCTCAAGATGACCACAGGTCCAGCTCTGCTCCAGGAAAATGATTGCTTGAAGCCCACCAATCGCTCATCTCTGAGTGCCCAAACACCCCTGGGAGGAAATGTGTCCAGGGGCCAGTGGTTTAAGTGCTTTGCTGAACTGGGGCCAAGGTCCAGCGTGGAGTCTCCCACTCCCGCCGACTCCCGCTTTGGCTCCACACTGTGGAGTCAGCCCTGGACTTGCACTGGAGGACGTTATGAAATCCTGGCCCTGACAGAGAGCAGATGCATTATTGGGAAGCCCTCGGGTCATGAGAGGGCTAATAGTCGCATTCCTGCCTGGGATGGCGAAAGATTTATGCCGGGGCGTTTGCTCGCCTCGCCCTGCACCAGGCCAGCTCCCTACTTCACCGGCCCCCTCGGCTTTAATTGTTGTGTTAATGGTCCTTTTATTTGAAGCAGATCCCCTGGCTTACAGAGGAGAATGTCATTATGTTGTATTTTAGATGTATTTACATTCTCCTTGCCACAGGGATAACATTCTAATTATTTTCTATAGCTGACAGCAACAGCGTCTCTGGTATTAGGGACCCCTTAGACCTGATTACATGGTCTGGTTTTCCTCAAAACACCCACAAATGACAGTGTGGAGCAGGTTTATTACCAATTGACGTACCTTTGCTTAGCGCAACTGGCTCTCGAAACAAATGTCCTGAAAAGATAATCCGTGTTTAGAGTGTGTGTCTTCACTTGTGTGGAGGCAGATGGGCTTAGGAGGTCAAGCCAGAGGCCTGACCTCTCCTGACTCTGCCACACACCCCAGACATGGGAGACAGCTCAGTGTCATGTGGCATTTCCCATGCAATCCATACCCAAAAGCTGTTGAAAAGGATGCTGTCAGCTTTGCAGCTATGGTGTCAAACAGTGACCAGCAGCATGGAGAGGGGATGGTGGTGCGGTGGAGAGAGGGGAGAAGCAGAGCGTGTTGGCTTAGTTTTGCAATGAGATGTAGAGAGGTACCAAAGTCTGGTCCAGCTGGGGTTGTGCCTGTGTCAAAGTTGATTTTAGGGGAGAAGAGCAGCCAGACAACAGAGAGAGCTGTGCAGCAGGCTTGATGGGCAGGGAGGGAGAGGAGGCACTGGCAGGTGAATGGGGCTAGTGGATGGAGGCTGGGAACTGCATGGAGAAAAGAGTTGCAATGGAAGATGAGACAGGAGGAACCTGGGAGCTCGATGAGAAGAGGTGGGATGAAGACCACCGCAGAGCTGGAGACAAGTGCAGTGGAGACTTCAGAGCAAAGGGTGATGCCCAGGAGTTGGGAGAACATAGAAGTAGGGACAACAGTTGGGATAAGAAGAGTGAGAGACACAGTTATTAGAACAAAATTATTTGATTTATCCTGAGTAATTTATTCTCCAAATTTTCCCCTTGAGATCTTAAAAAGACTGAAGTGGTTTCAAATGTTGTCATGATTTAGAACAATTCAACAAAATGTTTGTTGCTTTGAAAAAAAAGGGAGGGGTTGGGAAAAGAAAGAAAGGAAAAATAAAAAGCCTGGATGGTCTGGTTTGCCACATTTGAATTTTATTGCCAAATTGGGATGCATCAAGAAAAATCACTCTTTCTGTTTTCTGAGCGGGAATTTCACTTACGAAGCTGCTCTGATGTGAATGCTTACCCAAGCTCAGATGCAGTCTTCATGTGTATTCTAACGTGAAATGACAAAAAGCAGGTATTTGTGCTAGTGAAACCCTGTCGAGGAAATTTTTTTGCACCAGGACATCTCAACATGGAGACAACTTCATAACAAAATTCAGGTGCATCTTCGTGGAGACTTTTCTCCTTCCAGCTCTAGAGGTTATTTTATATTTGGAGCTGCTGGGCACATAGGGCATTTTAAAAGCAAATAGAAAGCCAAAGACACTGCCACAAGGGAGTTTAAATTTAAGCCAGACCAAAGCAGAGTGAAAATGCTGGCTGCAATGTATTAAAATCCAGAAGGTAGACACTTTTATTTGAAAAGCCAAGGATTCCACTAAGTAATTTAGTTTTTCTTGTGTGCATGCATGTCTTTTGGGGTAATTTTTAGCCTTGGCTTAAAAGAAATATGTTTCACTCCTTTCCTCAGTAACACTGGAGCCTATGTGCAAGGTTCAGTGAAAGATGGCAGGAGGCTAGAGGTCTCAAAAATACTGTGTTCCTGTTTTGTGAAAATAAAACACTAGGAGGAGAAGAGGCAACCAAATCATTATTTCAACCAAAAGAAAAGCTTTTGCACATGCAGAAGCAGTATAATAAGCATAAAAGGATATGAGAAAGAGGAAAAGAAGGGTAAGGTATTGTCTTGCAGCCATTGTGGCTGCAGGCATTGGAGATGTTTCCGTCGCAACACCTACATGAGATTTGTACCTTTTAAGACACAGAATAATTCAACCATGGTAACACGAAGTTCAGGAAAACAGGGTCCGTATTTCCACTTGCCCTGAAGTTACCTGTTTGTTTTGAATTTGCTTGTATGATTGGATGGGTGGCAGTCTGGACATGCTTCTGGTGGCTCAAAGAACCATAAATGAGCACATTATCTCCTGCCTCTCTTGGAGAACATTTTGGGGGTGGAGGTGCTGATGAGTCGTCATCCAGTCGGCCAGAGTGAAAATAGGAGCTAGAGAGAGGATGGGTTACAATTTTCTTACTGCTGTTTTTATGTTGGGCTGAGTAATAGAACTGAGTACCTGTTACCTGGTTTGGTCAATGTGATCAATCTGTTGGTCTTGGTATGGGAATAGGAATGACAAAATGTGTGTCTGGTTCTGTCAGTTTTGCAGTTTTACTTGAGAATATTCAAATATGTGTGTCCTGTGCAGATTTGCTGCCCTGGGAACGTCTGAGCTGTAATGAGGTGAATGCTACCGGAAAGCAAAGGTTTAATTAGCTCTACTGTTTCAATACTTTCCTAAAGCACATTTCAAATGTTATGCTTTGTTGTGAAATCAGCCATCACTGCTGTGTTTGATGGTTACAGAAATTATGTGGTTTTCGTTATCTTTTTTCCTGAGGAGCGGCTGATCAGATGACTTAATTTTCAGAACACAGCACAGAAGAAAAAATTGCAAGTACTCTGTGAGCTATTAAAGGAGAATATTATGAATAACTTCAAAGAGGAAATGCATGCTAGAATTTTTTGTCACGTTGGCTAATTGTCCAGTAGCTGAAAGGAAAAGAGAGGATAAATCAATTAGTTCTGATTGTTTATTAAAAGGTTTTTGCTGATAACTTTTGGGTAGTTGCACTTGGCAAACTAAATGTTTGTATGAACATCATAGCAGAGATTTGGGAGTTTGGTTTATTTTCTGAAATAAAAATTATTGGATCACAGCACTGATTGATAGAAAAGCAATGTAATATGATTCTGTAGGGCTTTTCTCTGAGTGAGTCACAAACTGTGCTAATACAGAGCTCCTCTGAAGGGGACAATATGTAGCACAACAGAAAGATAAGAAGGACCACGGTTTTGTCAGAAGCACTGCAAGACTCTGGACATACACACCAAGATATGCAGGAGTGAAATTCTAGAAAAGTTTAGGATTCATAAATCATTTGTGGCAGAGCCCAGAAATGGGAGCATCAGCACGAGCTGTGTGGGAACAGACCCAGGGCACTTTGCCTCTGCCGTGTAAGGAATCCCCTTCTACACTGTCAACACCATCACTATCTCCACCCCAGTGGGGTCTTGGCTGGTGGAGCCTCACAAGTCACACTTGTGCATGGAGCTCACTTTATCTTCATTGAGAGGTGAAGGCTGAGTCAGCCCTGCTGGGATTTGCACCAGTGGTTCCAGGAAGTCTGGGTATTTCAAACCTTAGGCTTAGACCTCTAATCATCCCCTTATCTAAACTGCCTAACATCTGAGTCTGCAAAATTGGGTTGGAAATCTCACACAAACATGCTTTCCCCAGCGGCATTTCTGTGTTTGTTTGCCAGTGGAGCCTGGGACTACAGAAGGACACAGGAGATTCAGCTTTGAAACTAAAGGTTTAATCAAAGTGTTGTGTGAAGACCTGGTTCTTCCTTGACTGATGGCTTGCTTACTGCTTGCTGACAGCTGGAGAGGTTCACCCTTTGGGGCAGAAAGACAGAGTTAACAGTTAGGCAAGCATTGACCCTCTTGGGCCATAAGTTTAGAGGAACCTAGATCTTTTTAACCAATTTCTGCAGCTGCAAGTGATGGAAGGAAGGCGTTTACTGGTTCCTTATAACTTACCATCCTAGAAGGCCTACTGCTGAATAGGTGCAGAAATTGTTTAAATTATCCAAGGTGTTTTTTTCAATGCAAGAATTCAAAGACAAATGGTGTGACATCCTACATCAGGCCAGCATCTCTCAATCCCTCCCCAAGTGACTTCTTCAAACTCACTTGGCCACAAAGCCTAAAGAGCTCAGACATGAAACTCCTACAAGCTTTGTGAGAAAAGCTGACTGACTGGGGATGACAGACTAAATTAGCACCCCTATTAGGAAACAGTTGCAGTGTTAATTCACTCCTTATCATACAGCAGAGGATCCTAAGCAGTGGATGGGTCAAGGGGGAGGCAAAGGGCTCTCTGGTATCCCCCAGCTGTGGAAAAGCTCCAGTCAAAAAAACTCTCACTTTATCAACCATCTTGTTGTGCAGTGGCACCTTAAAGAACAAACAAACTGGCTTTGTTTTTTCCCCTGACCCCCATCTCACAGAGCTGCTGGCTTATATGGCACTTTCGTTGACAACTTGTAACAATGTGGAAGTTCTTTATTTTCACCTTAGTCCTGTCACTGGAGGGAAAGGAGCATCCTGTGGCTCAATGCTGCATCAAATGGGGTGATACAACAGGAAGGAAATTTTCCAGTTTTGTCCCCTAGTCAAGAAAGAGCACTGGTGTAAATAAATTCTCGCAAATCAAAGCTTTGATATGTTTGGCTTTTTTTTTTTCTTTTTTTTGTTTCGTTTCAGAGTATCTGTGAGCTGATGCATGCTACATTTCTTATTTTAACCCGTATTAGCAAATCTCTAGAGAAACTGACTGCTGTTTGCTGCCCATCTATAGTAGTTAAGCCAGATTCCTCTGCTCTGATTTATCAGATAGGGTGACTGATGATGTTTGTAAATGTAAATTTTAAGTTTCCTCAAATTCTAGTGTGTAAAGCTTCAAAACAGTCATTTTCTATAAACACTTTTGCTTGAAAAAGTCCTGCCACTTTAATATCTGGTGAAGATGAATACACATTGCATGCAGTGTTGGCAAAGAGGCACCCATCTATAAACATAGAGTTACTATTCATGGAGATTTCTTTTATCGTCTTTCCAGTTGTACAAACAAACCAGCACCACCACCCCCGGCAATATTGCATTGTAAATTACCTTCCTTTTAAAAGCCCTCTCCCCTTAGTGCTTTTCATTCAGGAGATAGGAGACAGCCCTGGGCTTGTTGTCTTCAGATCACATACAAGCTGCAGACTCTGAGTATTCACCTGAATTATATGAACCTCTGTGCTGCAGCTATTTACTTGTCGTGATACATTTCCTTTTCTTGGTTAACTAAGCCCTAAAAAGACATATCTGTTTCAGCATTGCTCCCTCAAGTCAGTCCATCCACCCTCTGTTCTGTAGCATCTTTTTCTCTCACCTTTTCCTCGCCTTACCCTCTATACTTTGCCTCATTTTGATTTGCGTTGAACTCCTGGGGTAGGGACTGTGCTGTGGTGGTTGCCTATGGAAAGCCATCTATCCTGCCATGGATATGAGAATCATTTAAGGATATGCAAGAGCTGCAGCCAATTTTGGGGCTGAAGCCTAAGAGCTTGAGCTGGGGACTGTTTCTAATTAGTTACACAGCACCCATCTATTGCTTCCTACAATGGTCACAGGTCTGGTTACCCTCAGTTTCTTACTAACTTTACTGATGTCCAGCATCCTCAGCACCAGGCAGGTCTGGTCCCCAATAAATGTACTAATGTACCAGGACTCTTTATTATTTTTAATATATGCACTGAATGCTACTTTTATTAGAAACTGAACAGGAATGTGATTTACAGTTAAAATAAATACAAGATAATTTATTAGAATACACTATTGGAGTGACAATGACAACCTCCATGGGGCATCTTTCTCTGTTATACCATCCAAGTACTGGAAGAGTTTATTACAAGGTTTACTATGCGGCATCCAAAAATCCTCTATAAAAAGCTTTTGATTCGCACCTAGAATAACTTTGAAGAGAAAGGAAATCTGGAGCCCTAGTTCTTTGTAGGAACACTGGTGTTTCTGTGGCACCCTGGGCTGAAGGTGGAACCTCTGTACAGTCCTCACCATGGTCTGTGCCCCGTAATCCTCTCTGCAGCAGGAGCCATGAGGAGGTTCCCCAGGTGGTGGTGGCTGTCTGTCTCTGTATTCTGCTCTCAGGCCTCTCTTGCCCTTTGAAGATTCCCCATTGTTTGGGCTATTAACATACTTTCAGGGTGGATGTTTATCTTTTTTGAAACTTTTACAGCAGGCACATTGTTAAAGCAAAGCCTATGCAGCTCTTTGCAGGAAAGCTCCACCACAGCCCTTTGGTAAGCTCAACACAACTCCGAGTAGCTCTTCCCTTTATTTGATCAGCTTCTAAAACCTAACAGTTCTGTAAGTAAACATTTATAGATCAAATCAAAAGCTCGCAAAAGGAAGCACTCTCGATAGATTAGAAGCTAAACTGATCTAAATTAGAACAGATGCAGAGATAACCTTGCCTGGCTAAAAAGAATATACTATCAGTTGCATGCAGATAATTAAATGAATGAGCCCTTTTCTATTGAACAACTGATGTGCACCTGATAAACTTAATTAATAATTAACTTTCTAATGAAATATCAATTTAAAACAAGTGTGGTAATGTGCCAGTCGCATTTAATTTTGCTGCCTTTTCTTCATTACAGAATCCTCATTAGGATTACAGGTAGGTGTTTAAGATGCCTCCATGCACTGCACTGGGCACTCACCAGTGAAGAGATGGTGATAAACAGCCGCAACTGGAGACAAAGCCAGCAAGCAGCTTCAGAGAGTCAGAAGGAACCACAGAGAAATGGCACATCCCTGGATGCAGCTTCCTGAGCGGCAGAAGGACTTGGGTTTATGCCCTTGTTAAGTATTAACAGAGATGGCAGCAGGTACAGGAGAGGTGAGCCCTCCTTGTAAGTGCTCTCTGGGAAGAAGATTCTTCCCAGCTTTATGAATGAAGGGGCTGGATGAAGCCAACACTTAACATCTAAACCCTGGCCCGTGTTTAGGGGAGAGAGATCCATCAGTTATTGCCTTGTTTCAGCAAAACAATCCTGCATAAGCGAGGGAAAGCTGTGATCTTTTTGCATGTGTCTTCTCACATGATGCCTTAGTGCAATTCCTATTAGTGCTAATGGGGTAATTGGCTCCCCTCAATGTGAACTCCCTATAATGCATCCACATAACTTGATTTGAGAGTGTAAATCCTATTAGCCTGAATGGCGATCTTCTCTGCCTCTAATTTACCCATTTCATCCTGTGAGCACTAACAGCCAATCTCGTCTCCCTTTGAAAGCGATAAATAGGCATCTGACTTCCACTAAATGGTGTTTGCAAACGTTCCTGGTGGTATCACACCTCGGGGACGCTGCCCTGCTCCGTGCCCCCCCTGAGCCTGCCTTTCCAAACATCTGTGCACAAGGGATATTCTGTCAGGCCGCCAGCGAGCGCCTGCTGTTCGTCTGGCTCCCTGGGGCAGCCTCAGCTCTCGGCCACGTGTGGTGGCTGCATGGCTGCATCGTGCAGCCCCGGACAGCAGCGGGTGCTCAGGGCTCCCCAGTGATCTGGATGCTTTCTGGGAGTGTGGTATGTGCCATCAGATGCCGCGGTGCTGGAGGCAGAGCTGCTGCTTGGTCCACCAGCTGCTGTTCCTGTGGGATACTGAACATTTGGAGATTGCAATAAACACACTGCACTGAATGAGAATGACAAGGGAGGTGATGTCTTCTTTGCTGCAGGTTTCCCTCTCTACCATCCACTGAGTCCATGCCTCATCCTAACTGTACTCCTTTATTTTTTCCCCTCTGTTTAAAAACTTACCTGGGGAGCTCAGATGTGATTTACGTACCTAAACACAACAAAGTATATTCAAAGCACACAGCTCCTGTGCAACCTTGGCGTTTGGTTCCTCCCACCTGCCTAGTAAACACTCATGAGGAGCAAAGGAATACTCAGAAAGCAGGAAATTGGGTTTGTAAACTTGGGGGGAAAAAAAGGTGAAAGGCTGCAAGAAACATTTCCACCAACACCGTGTCTGCTAACAACAAGGAGAAATATTTGAGCACATCACTGAGGATGTAAGAAAATCTTTTCATGGTAGAGGGTCTGAGTGAAGATCAAGGGTTGGTTTTTTTTTATTTAGTTGTTAATGTCTTGATTTGTTTCCAACTGAAATAAGTAGGGTAGAAGATAAACCAACGGGCTCTTGATTGTCCTTCAGCAATGTAGGGCTTGAAGCCAACTGGCAATGACTCCTCAGAAGGTACCATCATGGACACAGCACCAGACACCTATCTGGTTGGAATACACTGCCGATGAAAGGATGATTTCTTTTCCTGCTCTGCCTTATAAGAGGATATTCTTGCTTCTCCACATGTGAAGAGGGGTCCCTCCCGTGGGGAATGTTACTGCTGGCCACCACTTCCTCTCTGAAAGCCCCATTTGAAAAGGAGGAAATAGTTGGTGGAAGAAGTTCCTGAAAAGGAATCTTTCAAATCCTTATTTTTGTCAGGTTTTTTTTAGAGTACACCCAATATGATGGAAATAATTGTTAGGGCTGCCTCAAGTGATGGAAAAATTGCAGAAAATTGCAAAGACTGTGACAGCAAGAAAACTGGCTTATTCTCCATTTATTGTACAATATTTATCGTCAACCCGTTTTGTATATTTTGCTTTCTTTTATGTAATCTTATCATCACTGGGGTTGAAAACGATGTAATTTTTGTTCCTTTGAGTAGTTGCCAAAAAAGCACTTACGTTGGAGTATTAGTGTGTCATTTGGCTAGCACATCACATAATGGTTTTTTTACAACAAGTATTTAGCTGTGTTTTCATCCTGTGGGAAAGAATGATTGGTCTGTTTTGTGAAAATAAGAGCTTGTGGCAATGTGGACATGCAAGAGATAGAAACATAATGCAACAAATTAGTTTCAACACAGAGAAATGAAGTAGTCCAGGCTCCATATACATTCAACAGTGCTGGTTTCTTTCTCTCTCTTTTGTCTCTCCTTTTTATACACTTATTCTGAAATGTATTGTTGGATTTTATTGAGAACTTTGGAAGCAGAAACTACTTGAATTCAATGAGCTGCCTACTTGGTTTGGGCATGAAGATGATGTTATACTTGTATACATATGTATGTTTATGTAATGAATGTACACATATAGGTAAAAACAGTAATTGTGAGCATGTGAGAGAGAGGGAGTAGTTGTTGGTTCCAAGTAAGCATGATAAAATTCATCTTTTTTTTTTAAACTCAGTGCAAGTTCATGGTGTTATAGCAAGAACCAAATTGTCTTTATTATAGCCTGGACATATACTTTAGGTTTTGTCAACAGAAACAGTATCATGAAGCAAAAGAAGTCTGATCATTCTAATTTCATCTCAGAAAATTAAGACCTGGAGCAAAAAGTAATTTGCCTTTAGGTTCTTTAGAAATAACTAAGCAGTTAATCATTGCAGTTTGAGGTGATCCCATCATATTCCTCCCAAATAAGTGAATCTCTACTGTAATCTGAAACCCAACATTAACTTGCAAATCATTCATGCTGTGATCCCCATCTTTCCAATCTATATGTTTTACAACCTGCCTCAAATAATGGTCAATCTCACCTCTGTCAGAAAAATGTTAGAGTTGTTTTTTTAAAGTTCTCTATTTCTTAAACTTTAATTATTAAAATATCCCATTAAGTTGTGGCCAAGATTTCTATTTCTTTGTGTGAAAAATTCACCAGAATATCTCCCAACATTTGCCAGGTAACTGTATAATCTGTTTGATGTCCACCTTCCTTTTTTCCAGCAGCCACTTACCCATTTGTGCAGTTACAGGCACATTTGTATTTTGTCATGTCTGAATTCAGACCCAGAGTCTGGAGATGCCAAGTACGTGTCTAACTTATGCAAAAAAGAGTGGAGTTGAGCATATGGCTACGTGGCTGCTAGGTGGAAAAAAAAAAAAGCCATTCAGCAAATTTATTAGGGCTTTGTAGTTAGTTATCATCACTAGTTGTACTAAAATACAACTCAGAAAAAAGATTGCATAGCAGAGACTTCATGATGGAATAGAGATTTTGCATGTCTTCCTGTTGCTAATTTACAGTCTTCCATAACTTCCAAAAACATCTATGAATTGTTCCTTGAAAGCCTTACATCCTGAAGGATACCAGGAAACCACACGGCTCATTGGTGTTGGCTGAGTCAGGGTGCTCAAAACCTGCCCTTTGGGTGCCCAGGTCTTTCCTTTGAGTTAAGGGCTTTTATCATAACAAAAACATGCTTGGGAAGGGTTTCTCCAGACTGTGTTATTACTTCGGGATTATTCTGCTTTGGAAAACTGGAAAGCCCCTGCTGCACTACCATAAACGAGTCATTAGAAAAATGAGATGGGAGAGAGGGGAGATGAAGACTCTCCTGCAATCCTAGTAAGGAGGATGCATGAGCTGTTGCTTGAGGGAGGAAGATGCACCCAGTGTTTTCCAAACATTTGATTTCCTAACCAAGGAAGTGAGCAGAGCTTCACCTCTCCTGTGCTATTTGAAGAGTGATTAAAAGCAAAGGAGAGAAGGTGAGTTAACAGTGACTAAAGACCATGCATAAATTCCTGACAAATGGCTGGCAGGGGAGACACAAAGCAGAGACCTGAAGCAGCCTGGGTTTGCTTTGCGCAACACTTTATCTTCACTGAGATGTCACCACTGTGTTACATCATTTCCTCCCCAGGTATGGCCATGGAAGAACAAGATCTCCTCATAACTGGACAGCACAAGTAACTGGGATATTTTTCATGGTTGCCTTGGGAGCGCCATCGGCCATAACAGTGCAAAGATTTGGGGCAGGAGATGTAACACAGGGAAAAGAGCTAATAAATGACCCTTGTAATAGTGTGATCAAGTCAAGCCCACCAAAAAATGATAGGTGAGATAAGAGTTTGTTCATGAGCTGTATCCTGCCAGAAGGGCATAACCGGGCATTAAGGTAGAGGGCAGCAAACTTGCCACACTGGATTTTTTTCGAATGCTTGTGTTACCCTCGAGAAAAATCTTGTTGGTATTTGGAGCAGAATGCCTCTGATGGACACTTAGACTGGCTCTTGCTACAGTCTTCCATTACTGCTCTGCTAAAATCCTAGCACAGAGTTATTCTTGCTCAAAAGGAAAGAAAATATTCTGGCCTGGATACATCTCCCAAATTTTTAGGCATTACTTTTCAATATCCATGCAGAAATGACTGTTCCTAGTGAGGCTGAGCTCCTTCAGGGTCCCCTGTCCTTGCTGTGCCAGGTATGTGTAAGCTGCTGCTAAACCCTATGTCCTGCTGAGGCCCCATCATGTGGGTGCAAAACCCAAATGTGCAGCCTGGACACAGCAGAGACCATCACTGCAGGGCTGCACACAGCTCAAGCCTTCCTTGTCAAAGTCTCCAGAAGGAATATCTTGTGCAGAAAGAGCATTAAATAAAATTTAAGCTTCTAGAAGCAGCCTTTTTTTTTTTTTTTTTTTTTCTTCTTCTTCTTCTTTTTCTTCTTCTTCTACTTCTTCTTTTTTTTTTTTTTTGGTGAAGAAATACCTCCTTACCCCCAGTGAATTCATACTGATTTTTAGAAAAATATGCTCTTCCACAGGATCTTGTAAGATGGCAGGAGGCAAAGGACTCTGCGGAGCCTTGTGTTGCAGTCAGAGTTCAAAAAGGTGAGTTCCCCTGAGCAGGAAAGATTGGTTTTCTTGTTTAATGCCATCTCTTGTTTAAACTTAGAAATTTGAATAGCCCATTTCTCTTTTTGGTGTTTCATTTTTTTTCTGAAAATGTTTATCTTTATGTCTGAAATATTTTGTGAACTTTGCTTTCCCATCTCTGTAAAGGGTATCTCTTAGAGAAGTTCTTGTTTCTTGCATTTTCCTTCTATAATTGCAGAGATGTAAGAGAAAGAATGTGCATTTTCACAGAGCAGTTATTTGACATAAAGTTATGGTAAATGTATTTGATCTCCTTGTTTGCTATTTGTATTGACTTTCCATTAATATCCTGGTGTACACATGCATATATATGTATATGAATATGACTGGCAACAGATAAAACAGGCTAATGACAGGGAATACTGGGGTGTGAGGGGCAGCTTTAAACTCTTTTTAGTGTGTTTTCCTAAATTTTTTTACCACCTAAATGGGCATATGACAGGTGTGTTTGCTAGGAGCCAGATGAAGGATTTAAATTTCAGTTTTCAGATGACAAATGCTGCGATCAGTTACGCAAGTCATACAAATTAGCTGCAGAAAATTTTTTAAAAGTGTCCAAAACAATTGCAGACTCTTTACTTGCTGTTTGCAGGGAGAAAGCAGAATTCACTAAATAAATAATTTGATCCAAATTATTTGTCCAGTTACTGAAGGAGCTAGCAGGATGTCAGGACCTGTGAACTAGTTTGGTTACAGCTATAGTGATGAAGAATGCAATGCAGAAAAGCTGAGGGCTTTTTAGAAGGAAGCACAAGCAATTCCCAAGATGCTATACTGTTTTCTTTAAGTTTCTGAATGAATGTTGCTGAATATTGGGACTGATGAGCTCAGCAGAGAGCTCAAGGCTGGTCACCAAAGCAGGCAAGGCACACTGGGGCTGTGCATACCCTGTGTAAGGGTGTCAGGAGAGCTTCTTGTGGTCCCCTCAGCTGCAATTCAGAAAATCTCTCTCATCCTTTTCCACTGCGAAAGTGCAAAGAGATGACAGAAAGTGCTCAGAGGGTTGTTGGCACTGCCCTTTGGGGACGGCCAGACGTGGTTGCCGGCTCTGCTGGTGCTCTGTGTGCTCCAGCCTCACCACCTGTGTTGGTAACAAACGTCTTTTCCACACTAAAAATAAGCAGCTGGTGTCTGGAGTCTGTTTGTGGGAGCGTGTGTCTGATACATAATCTGAACTTGATTGCGAGGGCCTTGTAACCTCTCCTGGAGCCGGTGCTGCCACCCAGAAGCCAGCTCCGCTCTCCCCTAGGTGTCCAGGCTCTTTGTGAACCTGGATTCCGCGGTCTAGGCACCTCCAGCACCTCATCCCCCATCCAGGAGTTATCCGGCAGAGGTGACTCACAGTACCTTATCCCGTTTTAACTCCTCTCCCACTGCTTTGCACGGAGCTACTAAAACCCATTTATTTGGCAGCCGCTGAAACTTGACACTGATGATGATGAGCAAGGGAAGGCAGAGACCTGTTGTTTCCAAGAGTGAATCTTAACTGCAAAAGCTTACTGTTTGCTGCAGAGCACTTTGGGAAAGCTATTGGTGTCTTAGGATGCTGCTGTTATGAACGGGGCCAACTTGGAAATTCATTTTTGGATCTTATCTTCCTTGCCTGGAAACTTTTGAACCTGCAGTGTTGACAAGGAAATCACAAGCAGAAATTTTTCCTTGTGAATTGCTTATGTGTGCTGGATGGGACCTTCCCTCATCCAGGCTTTTGATGCACCACTTAGAAGAAAAGTGGTATTAACGGGGACATGGACCAATGAGTTCTGGTGTTGATCCCATCGCCAAAATGCTGATGCACAAGCCAGACTGTAACTCTGTGGTACTGGCTGAGGAGGGTTTCCGTGCAGTTAGGATAAACTATGTCCATCTTGGTCCTGTTTTACAGCATGGAAATAAGAGTGGGTTTGGAATACGTAGTTGGAAAACCAGGTGCAGCACTGATCCAATTCCCATTCTATTCAAATAACCAGAACTTAGAGAAGGGGTTCGAAGGGAAATAGGTTTGGCAAGCAGCGAGAAGAGGCCCCGTCAAATTTCTCCAGTACCAACAAACTCCCCTGGCCTTCCACATATTTCAGAACCATCTCTCCAACTCAGGGACCCCCTTGGCTATGGGTTTTCTGTGTCACAAAGGCTGGCTCTGGCAAACATTTTTAGACTCACCATCTGTCAGCTTTTCCTTCAGGGATCCCCATTTACAATAGCTTGTATCCAGGCCATGTGCAAATCCCACTGGGCTGAAACTTGGCCCTACACAAGGTTGGCCTGGATGCAATTAACAAACACAAAATTTATTCAATTTAGTTTGGCCAAAAATTTAAGATTCTTTTGTTTGCAGATGCTGAAGTTTAGAGGCCTTTCCAAACTTATCAAGGACAAGGGAACCACTTTGGAGAAAATAACAGCCAAGACCAAAGTCATCCTAGAATTCAAATTGAACTGGAAACCTATGCACCAAGTGGTTTGTGAAGCTTAGAAATGAAGTTCATTTTTCCTAATCCATTTTTGTGGCTGTCTCTGAATGTCATTGTTCTAACTGGCCTTTAGATAGAAACACTGAAGTATCAGAAGAAGAAAACCAGTCTTTGCAGCATCTAGGGGCATACAGAAGGAAGTATGGGAAATCTTCTGGGAATTTTTCAGTTCCAGGAGATTTGGAGAAATATTTGACCCAAATCCCAGAGTTTAGGAGTTAGGACTGTCTTGGGAGCATGTCTAAACTGCTTTGGTCTGGAGATGTGGGTAGAAATCTCATAAGATGAATATCTGTCTGTCTTGATTTTCCATCCAGGCTCTCCAATTTTTAGGTCTTATCTGCCAGACTCAAGCATGATAAAACCCCTGGTGCCTGATTTATCTGTCTCAGAAAGACCAAGGGCTGAGTCAGCCTTCGCATCTTTTTTTCTCAGTTCTCACCAAAGCGCCAGACCACTTAATTTATTCCTATCCTCCATGCAGGTACCCCACAGAACTCCTATCTAGGACTTGTGCTTCCTTCAAGCTTCCGAGTCCTGCCTGCTCCACTGACACTGGTCCAAGGAGGTTGAAACACTTCTTCCCAAGCTAAAGGGCAGGATGAGACTGAAGGGTCCTCTGCACATACCCAGCAGCAAGCAGGCCTTGGACAAAGAGCAAATGCAGAGCATGGCATTAAATACTTGCATACAAACATCCCCCAGACTGTGTTGCTGTGAGAGAGGTAACACTGGAGTATTTGTAAAGATGTTTTTTATTAGTTAAAGGGAAGCTGCCCCAGCCATCTCTGAACACTCAGAGGCGTTGCGGATGTGTGGCCACCCCTTCTCCATATTTCCCAAACCTTCCTGCCGTTAGAGGAGGGGAAGCAGATCAAGTTTGATAAACCCACCCAGTGCCCCCTGCAGCAGCTAGCCCATCACTGTCAGAGAAGATAGTGTGCTGTTAGCATGCTCTGAGTATGCTGTTAGTATGCTGGGGCTGTGCAGCTCCTCTGCCATCTTCATTCACCTTAGAAATGTGAAGTTTGAATGGTTTATCTCTATTAATCACCAGCTCAAAAAGCTTTGTGCACCAAAGGCCGCAGATAATTAACTTCACTATACTGCTTGTCTTATCAGTATCAACCTCTTGTCCTCCTGTGAAATAGTTAAAACCATCAGCCCCTTTTTACTTTTCCATTTAACTCTAATGCTTTAACATTGATGTTCTAAATGGCCCTGTGATTCATACTTATTAGACAAACCTTTCTTTCTGCATCTCTTATATTTTTTGATAATTGGCCATGTATGTTTCTAAGGGGATCAACAGCTTTTCATGCCACTACACTAGTAATTAAAGACTTCTCACAGTCCTTCAGAATTCTCTTTACCTTCTTTTCTTTGATAAGTATAATTTGCTGTTTAATTGAGGAGGGAGGAGGGGAGAAAACTGGTAGTAGCAATAGGATGACTGCATAGGAAAAGGTTTTGTTTAACAAAATTCTCTAATTTTAAAAAAATCTACATTGTTTCCTATTTTTGTCCCTTATCTTGCTGAAACTACCATTCTTCCAGCAGTGTAAAATGTTATAACAGTCCAGTGAGAGGAAACGGGGAGACATCACAGAGAAGCCCCACGGGGCTCCCTAAGGGCACCATCATGCATCTGCAGAGGATAAAGAGGATTTTAGACAACCTGTTGGACCTTTTCTCAGCTCCAGCTAGAGGTGAGTTCCACTGAGCCAACAGAGAGAAGATGCTGGGCCTGGAAGAGCCCCATTACTTCCATGGCCATCTCTGCTTCGCTAGACATTGCCTGGCATGGGAGATGTGTTTTGGAAGCCTTGAGTTAGTGTTATTGGGGCAGGATGGGATATGGAATACAGAAACGCTGCTACTGTGACAGCCCATCTGGCTCCGTTTGCACAGGCGAGGCCATTGGAGCTCAGAGGTCCCAATGCCTTCAGTCTTCACTAAAGCTACTCTGAAAAACATTACTCAGTACCTCTCGTTGTAATTCTTAAATTGATTTACTCTTCCCATGTACATAGATTAAAGTGGCATTAACACTCTTGTGGTTCATACCTAGTGCACACTTCTAAAGCCCAGTTCCCTGAGGTGTGCGATGGGAGTCTCTTCAGCTTTCCTTCAAAATAAAACATTTATGCAGTTGAGCAGAGAAGGATGGAAGTGTGACTCCAGTGCCCTGAAGTGATTATACAGAAAAAGTCATCCAACTCTGGGTTTTAAGACTTCTGATTATTACAGCACCTCTTAGTGGGGGGAGGAGGTGGGAGGAAAGGGAAGAGTGAAGAGCTGATCCATGTTTTTGACTGTTGGATATGCGCAATGTGGTGGTGTACTCCTCCACAACAGTCATTGTGCAACGACCATTTCTTATCAGTGCTAGTGTTGAATTGCAAACCAAGCTCATGCAGAAGTCATTCACTTATTTTTTGAGTGAAGAATTCATACGACCTGTGATCTATTCTGGGATTCTTCCCCAACAGGGAAGGAGGAAGAAAAAGGCTGTTGGTGCCTCTGTTGTGAACAATTCATCCCATCCTACCAGCCTGGGTGCTAAGTGACCCCTTTGCTTGGCTCCTACTAGGGCTGGGGAGGAGAGCGGGATGCCTCCCATATCTCCGTTAGCTGCTGGGGTTAATAGGGGCACTCAACACACAAAAGCACACTCTAAGCAGGGTCAGGGGGCAGCCAACACATTGTGACCTAAAATCTGACAGCTTTTACTCATTTCATATTATGTGACCCCATTTCTCTTTGGGCAACTGCCTTGCCCAGTGCCTGTGCCTGGAGTGCACAGTGCTGCGGGAGCCTGGCTGGTCGCCTCTGAGCGCTGGGGACAGCAATGTCCCCTTGCACAGATGCACTCTTTGCCCTTATATTCCATATCCCAAATTGCTACCCAGTATCACAAGGGGAAATGAAAAGCAAGAGCAGCTGTTGAGTGACCAGCCCCTATCTTTCTGCCGTCTCAAGATGCTTGAGGATGTTAATTTCAAGATAATTTGTATCTTATCCCACCAGGTCCTGGTGCTGTGTTGCAGCATGACAACCCTTTCCAGCTCACCACAGGGCCCTGACAGCATCCAGGCTGCTGAAACACCAGGGACCTGACCCTGGTCATGCCCACGTGTTACCATTCATCTCATCCAGAGATTTATTTCTGGTAACTGCAGTGTGAATAGTGGCAAGACTTCTTCTTGTGCTCCAACCAACATCCCTGAGAATTCTCACTGATGCTTCAGTTTTCTCCCCTTCCCCTGACACAAGGCTTTGAGGGCAATTCTCTCCTCTCTGCTTGTTTTGTTTTGGTATATTAGGTGGCAGAGTGTCTCGAGGTGTCTCTACTCTTTCCTCCTTTCCAGTTGTCTGTCTCCCTCCATCACATTGTCACCCTCAGCTGCTTGTTAGCCTCTCTGTTTTCCTCCTTATTCCTAGCTGGCCCATTTGTCATTTTTCCTCAGTAGTCCATGCTCCTTCCTCTCCCACTTTTTCTCTGCCACTTGTTTCTCCCTTGTTTCTCTCTTTCGTTTTTTCCCCCCTAGTGTCGGAACTTCTTTCTGATTCCCCCCTCCACCTCCTACCCTTTATAGTGCTGTTATCTGTGATTTTGGCAAAGAGCACATTTATTGGGGAGGAATATCCCCATGGCAACGCAGCAGATGGTGACTTTTGATTAACTTGGCTTTTTTTTTTCCCCCCGACTGCCAAATCACAATCCGTCTTTGAAATTAAATCAGGCTGTGATAGCATCAGTTGTTCTGGAGAGGGGACGAGAGAGAAACAAGACTGAAGTATTACAGTGGGAGCCAGGATGTAATGCAAATTCATGTTTTTTAACCCCAGCAATAAAAACTCCGTTCGTTGTGGGAATGGAAGGGACAGCAAGAGAGGGAATAATAAAATAAAAAAATTAGATTAAGAAAATGTTGTCACCCCACATGGTCTCCTCACTTTGACCACGCTGGAACGTGTGTCTCTGTAACACCAATGTCACTCCTTGCCAAGTCACTTGATGCTGCTGGGCCTCATTCTGCAGCTTCTTAAACACCACTGAGAATTTTCCTCATGCCTTGGGTAGGGGGAAGAGGCCGGGTTCTTAACTGAGCAGTTCAAGCAACTATTTATTTACAGGAGTGCAGTGTCCAAAGTGGGAAGGAAAGAATTTGCAAGCAGCAGGAGGAAGGCAAGAAAGCAGCTCCTGGAAGGCATTGGAGGGAGGTGAGATGAATTCAGGGTAAAGTGAGGAAGTGGAGGAGGTGGAAAGGGTAGATGGCATCAATGAGCCAAGATGCTGAGTGATCAAGGGCATGGGAAAGTGAGGAGCTGTCTGTAGTGGCACCAGGGAGGTCTGAGCCTGTGGAAGGAAGGGCATAAAGTTCTGCCAGCCACAAAGACAGAGTTACAGGGCATAGCCCCATGGAAGATAGAAAACAGATACTCTCAAACAGTAAAGAACTTTCTTGAATGCTTCAGAAGTGGGTGGTATTCAAGTCCCATGATCTTCTTTGCCTGGTGCTTTTTGGAGGGTGACCAAAGGTGAATGCAATTGAGTGCTAATCATAGCCAAAAATAAAGGAGGGCTTGAAAATGAAAGCTGGAGGAGATGACTAATGACCCAGCAATTTCATGAGAACTTACATGTTGTCTCAGGCTGGAAGGCTGCTGGATGCTATCTCCAATTACTAATATTCCCCAGACAGGAGGTTACAAAGCGATTGTCTGGTCTCAGCACTGACTCCTGTGGATGGAGTGAATTTAGCAGTTATGGCTAAAGGCAAATAGAGTCACATTCGGTCTTGGTGAGGTTCAGATGAGATAATGGAGTTTTATCATAGAATCACAGAATACACTGAGTTGGAATGGACCCACCAGGTTCATCGAGTCCAACTCCTGGCTCTGCACAGGACACCCCAACCATCACACCATGTGCTTGAAAGCAAAATCAGAAACGAAGTGCCTCAAGGGTTAAAACCCCTTCCTCTCTAGGGTTGTAGCATGGTATTTTCTGGTACTGTGGAGAGCAAGCACACATGAGCACTTGGCACGCATTGTGTCAGCCTTGAGACACTCATATTCTGTCACTAGGCTCTCTTCTGCCTTCACAAGGAGGCTCTAGTTTTCATAACACAGCCTGATAAAAATGCTCCTGGAAGAGCTGCTCTTAATGTAGGATTCAAACCTGTACCCTTCTGAAAAAACTTTAAAGATATGGGATTGTCCTGTCCCTTATATTAAAAGAAATAACAGAGAAGCTTCCACTACACCTTCTGAGAAGCAATTCATATTTTCTTACTCAGTAAGAGCTCTGGGCCACCACCCTGTCTCTTCCACTGCTTATTTTTAGTCAAACTGGTACTTTTTCCTGCTCTGCTGCAGGGGACTCTGCAGGTTCTTAAGTTCTTCCAGGATAAGCTTTGTCCAAGAGATAAAATATTGCTGCAGGTGTTGTTTCTTCTGTTGGAGATCTCAGTTCAGGAGTGTTTTGTGTATGCCACGTGTTAGATCTGATGTTCCTTGAGGAGAAGATAAGATTTGGATGCAGGAGATGATTCAGGTAGGGATGCCACTGGAGTTTAATTGGCAAGAGATATTGTAGGACCTGATTCTTCTCTGTTAGGTACAGGCACAAGGGGCAGCTCCAGTCTGCAAGGGTTCATGTGTTGGCGGGAAGCATCAGAGGAGGGTTTTGTGAGCACAATGGGATCTAAACCGCTGTTTAAATCTCAGTTTCTATAGACAGGGGTGTCTAACCCATGGGTCATTCTGTTTAGATGGCAGTCCTAGTTCAGACAAGCATTTGTAGCTGCTGGGTGCTGTTTCTCCCCATTTTGGTCAGATTGTCATTTGGTTTCATATCCTAGGCACCTTGCCAGTGTCTGTCTTTCCCCAAATCTCCCGTTGCAGTTCATGGATTCCTTGCAATCATGCTCTTCCATCGCATGCAGCCCCCAGGGTGGTTGGCATCCAGCATGCCAGGGTGTAGGAACCACATGCCACATGCCTGTGTGCTTGTCCTGCCCCCTAGTACTGTGGTGCCCCAGGGTTTGGTAACCTCCAATGGGGTGTGGGAGCTGCTGATGGACAGAAGCCAGACCTGCCCTGCAGTGTGACCTGCTCAGCTCACCCCCTTGGCTCAGCACACGCATCCCGAGGGTCCCAGCATGGCAAGCGCGGGATCCACAGGGCTGCAATCCAGTCCGTGAGGTGCGCAAGACAAACCGGCTGTGGCACTGTGACGGAGTGCTCCAGCCTCTCTGGCTTGACACCACGCCATTATATATTGATGCCATGACACCGGCACTCAAAATAGTATCAGGACAATTCGATTTCCTGTGGATCTCAGGATGGGGTCATAAAAACGGAGACTGTTCTGGAGAAATGGGATAGAGTGGAAATGTTTATAGTGACATCACAGCCACTTCCATGCCAATAGCCTCCTACTGCTGCAAACATGTGATTGTGATTTTGCTGCACGCGCCATCAGAGAAGTGCCAGACTAGCCAGGGAGGGAGAGAAAAGGGAGGGAGGAGAAGGGACAGAAATACTCTGTTCTTATATCTCAATTCAAATATCTGACGACAGCCTTGCAGCCCAGGGTGCTGAGTGATCAGGAGTGGGATCATGGAGCTAAGACTGTTCCCAGATCAGCAGAGCTCAGGGCGTTGCAGCAACCTAACTGGGGGCTGAATAAGGACCTTGATTTTATGTTGGAGGGTCTTAGCCTGCATTGGTGTGCTTCAGTGGAGATTTGAGTGGTCTTGTGTTCACCCTTCCTCACTGGTCCCACTTGATTCTAACGTCACTTTTCTTGGCAAGAAAAACCTACGGGCCTGAAAATATGGCTACAACAGCAACTGCAGAGCTGTTGTCTTTTAGGGATTCCCCTTATAGGGAAGAACAGTTCACCCATGAAGCAGAGAACAGCAGGGAGGGATTTAAGTAGCTGGGGATACAGGAGGAGAGAAGGGAGAAAAGAGAGGGAAGACACAGAACTCACCACCGAAAATAAAACTAGATTGTCTCTGAGGACACTGTAGGAGGAAATCTCATGTCAGTTGCTCCACAAACAGCACTAAAAGCTGCAAAGCCCATCTTGGTAGCAAAGTTCCATCCTTCCCAAGCAACAGCCAGTGGAGATCAGCCCTGGATGTGTCCAGCACATGTAACCTTGGGGGACTGCAGAGTGGAGCAATATCTGCAGGGTCACAGGCGAGCAAAGGGATCCAGCTAATGCACCCATCTATCAGATTAAGCTGTCAAAACCCAAACCACTTCCATCACTGTCTGAGGAGAGACTCTCACTCCCTGCTTAATGCGATGTCTGTCCTGTTGTTGTCACTCCAGGGAGAGGGGCTGCTGCCACCATAGTATGCAGCCGGCTGTGAGCTTAAAATCCTATTAAATAGGGACTAACAGTTGCAAAAAGAAAGCAGGTATCCCCTAGTGGGGATTTAAAGATGTTTAGACATAATTTGATTTTCCAAGCAGATGTCATTATTGTTAAACAGTTGCCCACTTGATATGTTCAAGTTGTTGGCTGTAATTGCTAAAATTAGCAAGTCTCCATAGAGCAAAGGTCAGTCAGTTAATATTGTGATTTAGTATTTTATGAAGTAATTCCAAATGCTTTTATGCATGATTTTGTTTTTGCAGCCTAAGCCCACCACATTAAAGTAGCTGTGGGCACTGCTAATAAAATCATGACTCAGCCTCTCAGCACAGGCTGCTGGCTGCGCTCGGTGACGGGGCTTGAGCCACCCTCGCTCCCTGCTCTGCCTGGTGCCACAGGCAGCCGGGGCCACACGCTTGGATCTGGAGCTGTAGTGAGAAGGGAGGCTTCCAGCTACCCCCAAATGTGACATCTTCAAGCAGAGCTGGTGCTGGAAATGAGCCCATCAAGTCCAGCAGTGACTGGAAGGATGATGGGCTGGTTTCCATCAGCAGCTGAGCACAAGGGTGTGCAGCTGGTATACCCCTGGTCCTCACAGGGGGATTGACTGCATGTGCAAGTGCATGCAAGCACCTTCGGCCATGAACACACCTGAAAGACTCACCACTGACCAGGCAAGGTCCCAAAATACAGGTTTTTGGAGGGAAGAGGCACTTTTGGAAGAGGAAGAGAACTGGAATTTGGCAAGGCAAAGACTCACAAATGTGTGCTGTGGCTGGTTGAACATCTGGTGCTGCCTCCTCGAGTGCTGCAGCTGCTAAATGGCATGAGAAAAAGTTTTTTAAAACTCCTTGAAGGTGTTGGTGTTTTGTTGGCAGGCTCAGCGTTAATCTGATCCAATGCTGTGAGACAGAAAGGGTTTGCTTCCAAGGCAAGGTGTGTTGGGGTTCACTTACAGAATTTACAGAATGGGTTGTGTCTCTGTTACTTACTGTAAGAGAGACACAATCCATTCCAGGGTGGTTTGGGCACACCTGGCAGATTTCTTGCTATTGCAGGAATGCAGGACTTTGCTAATGCAGATTGACCTGCTCTCTTACCACTAGCCCTTTATGATTGTCTTGTCTCTTTTTTTAAATTCTCAGATATTTAGCTCACAGAAAGTGCTGCAAGCTGTTCTGTGGTCTGCAGTGCACAAGAAGAAATGGAAGAGGATCTGCAGGTCCTCCTGGACTCGACACATTCTGGGTGAGCAGGGTCCCTTCCCAGTCTGTGTTACTATATTCCTTCCAGCAAGTTTGGTATATGCAGCTGCCACAGCTGCCCCAGGAGATCCCTGCTACTGCAAGCAGCAATAGACATACTCTGACCCAGGGATGGGAAAAGGAAGAACTTGTTCTTAGGTGTTGCTTTAGATACCAATACAGGAGAGGGAACTACTGACCCAAGGCAAGACAGGTCTAGGATTTATGTAGACTTGCATACCTTTGTCTCAGATCAAGAAATATTGATGTACATAAATAAATACCCCATTAGAGACAAAACTGAAGCAAAGTTTTAGCCCTAGGAAGCTGACAAGGTTGAGGAGCTGGGAATTCAACTCTAGTCCAGATTTCCAAACATGGTATTTTGATCAAAGACCATTTCAGTTTCCAATCCAAAATGTGCAGTTTGATTTTTTTGTTGTTGTTGTTACTGATATTTTTTGTTTGTTTTGTGGGTTTTTTACCTCCTCTTCTGCCTTCAGACTTCCTCTGAGGCAGTATAATGTAAATTCAAGAAGCCACCTCTCATGAATATGGTGTCCACAGGATAAGTATCAGTAGAAATATTGACTCGTGTTTGCTCTGACCAAAATAATCTTTCTGTATCAAGCCCCTTAAATATTCGCAGTTCGCAAAGTCCCAATGCCTGCAGGACTGTTGATAGCTTCCAAACTGTGGAGGAGCAGCAGACAGAGTTTGTCCCTGCATGGAGGTTTTCCCTGCTCCTATTGCTACTGGCCTCCCTCCATACACCCAGCATGCAGTTAAGCTTCCACTTGCTGCCCAGTGCTGTCTTTTTCTCACTGGGAGAGGAGCTTAACAGCCCTTAACACAACAAATACAGTTTTTGCCTGTTTTTCCAAGCTGGACAGGGCATCAATTGCTAAGCATGGTGATTTAAGCTGCATTTGTCTTTACAAGAGAAAAAGGCTTTGAACAAGGGGTGGCAGCATTATGGCTAATTTAACTTACTGGCTAATGCTCAGAGTCCTTTACTAGCAACACTACCTCACAGTCTTCTTCAAATCACAGGAGTTTGTTATTCCCATTTTACAGCAGAGGAAACAGATGCAAAGACCTGCCTAAACACAGGCAGCAATTGCAATCTGGATTAGAGTGAAAATGTCCCTGAAAAATATTTCCAGTCTCCAGGGAGACATCACTGGGCAGGGAAAAGTGAAAAACTCAAGGGGATGTAACGTGGGACCAAAAATAAGAGGCGTGTAAGATTTTAAATGCTTAAGGTGATCCGGCCAAGCACGAAACAAGGCTCAGCAGTTCATGTCAGCCCAGGGAAGGGCAGAAATGCGGGGAGTGCATTCCATAGCCCAGTGGAGGACAAGAGCAGTGTGCTGGCAGGCTGTGCAAGAAATGCATTGTAAACTGGCTCTTGCAGCTGTGAGCAAGACAATATAGATGGTAAAGCACCATCTAAGTCCCCACAGCCAGCTTTGCACAAAAAGAGAGCTAAAGTCAGCCCCTTGGAATCTGTTGGCTCATGGTTTGAATTTAGCTCTTTGTGTTTGAATGATTCCAGGCAGAGAGGGAATATAGATTGTCCCAGTCTGACAGCCAAATTCACCTTTTCCCTGCTCACTTTCAACCCCTGAGCTATGCAGTACTTCCATCAGGGTCTCTGGTCATAATTTGCAGGGCACTCTCAGGAAAGCCCCAATTTTCTTTTACAGTCAGAGGAATGACATTTTCTTCCTTCCTTTGTTTTCTTCTATGCCATTCTCTCTCCTTTAGGCTTTCCACATCCCACTGATCCCTGCCAGCCTTCTTGCCAGTGTATAAAAACTTTTTTTCAATGGATATGCATTTCCTCATACACCAAAAGTAGGAAGGATATTCTTCACTTAGTGTCAGGGTTGTGTATGAGAGTCACACAAGGCTTTCTTCATCCAGCTGGTAGACTTTAACACTGGCATCTCAAAGAGTGGGAAGGGAACCTATAGCTTGTTATAGGGCTCTCTTACATGTCCACAAACCAGCTTGTCTCCTATTGCTGTATTAATCAACTTGGTCTCTTTGGCAAACCAGCAAGGTTGCTTTCACGTGTATCTGTGATACATATTTACTGAACAATCACTATCTATCACCTCATTCAGGCTTTGTGGAGTCACACTCTTTAGTTTAGCATAACCATATCTTTACCTGTGAAATATTTTGTTCCCAACCATTGAGAAGTCTGCATTGGTTGTGTCATGAACTCAGCATTTATTGATACTGCTCGTAGTAGATCCCATCAGTGGAGTTATGAGAGCACATGCCACATGCCAAGCATTAACTTGTGCTGGTGACACTAAGAATTCAGGTAGTCTCTCCCATTGATTATTACAGACTTCAGCCGGCCATCTTCTTCCACTTCTTTTGTCTCCTGCCCATCCTCAATGATTTTCCAGGTGGTGATGGTCTTGCCACTGATCACTTCAGTAGTGGTTATCATTGTTCTGACACCATATGGCCCAGCTGTGTTTTCAGCAAAGAAGGAGGTGGGGTGCCCGCTGGGACAGAATGAATTCCATTGCACAAATGGCTCCCTGGACCTTCCTCCTCTTCCACTTGTTCTCTGCCAGTTTTCGCCATTGATTCTGATGTCCAAAGGGTTCAAGAAAATACATGTAAATGGATACATCCCTCCAAAGACTTCTTCTTGATGGGGGAATCCATGATGGGAGCCAAAGAAGCTGTTGTAACCCGCTGCAGCTCTTTCTCTGCGGACTCTGCTCTCCTCAACAGACTTACCATAGAGTGATTGCTTCTGAGGGTTGGACAAAATCTCGTATGCTTCAACAATTTCTTTGAATTTCTTCTCAGCTTCTTCCTTGCTTCTGGGATTCTTATCAGGATGCCATTTTAGTGCCAGTTTGTGGTAGGATTTCTTAATATCATCCTGTGAGGCATTTTTTTGCAGTCCAAGGAACTTGTAGTAATCTACCATCTCAGAGGAAAGCTGGGGTTGTTTGGAAGATGCATGGTTATCTCTCTCCTACCAAGGTTGATCAGCATGCAGAGACTCCTGGACACCCAGTGGCACTGCACTCCTCAGGGGTGGGGAGATGTTCAGTCCGCCCCATGAGCTGCTCTGTCCTGCTGCACTGCAAGGCCACCAAGAGCTGCTTGACCATAGCCATTCTTTTCAAACCTGTTGCTCACAAACCATGAGGTTGTGACCTCAGAGGGGGTTCAGCCAATCCCGGCTCAGTTGTCCTGACCACATTCTAGGGTGGAATTGGTTGTCACTGGCCTTCTGTTTTTAAATGTAGATCATGCACATGATGTTGTAGCTGCTGGATGTAACTGTGCTGACACAGCTGTGAGGTAGGACTGCCATAGAATCATAAAATGGTTTGGGTGGGAAGTGACCTTTTTTAAAAGTCACCTAATCCCTGCCCCCTGCCATGGGCAGGGCTCTTCCATTAGAACTGGTTGTTTAATGCCCCAACCAAACTAGCCTTGAACACTTCCAGGGATGGGGCATCCACAGCTTCCCTGGGCAATGTCTTTCACTGTTTTACCACACTTATGACTTTGTCAGATTACTTTTTGCCTGAACTTGCCCTACAGTGTTCTCAGATACTCAGTGTGGATTCATGCGCAATCCGGGGAAGTGTGGTGTAGTCAGGTCATATTATCCCATGGGACATAATTCCCTATGGCAGCAGCTATAGGGAAGCTGCAGCTTGGTTACCCATAGTTCAGAAAGAGTGTTGATAAATCAGAGAAAGACCAGGGAAAGGCCATAAAATGTGATTAAGGGATTGGAAAACACACTCTGGAGTGAGAGACTTGAGGAAAGAGGAAGCTCAATGCCAGCTACATTACAGTCAGCAAGAATCTGCATGGGAACAGAAATTCAGTGCCCCAGGGATCTTCAGGCTCCCAGATAAAGAAGTTGGAAGGTGTCATTAGCCAAATTTAAATTCAAAATACATTGCACATCCTTCTTTATGAAGGTAGCGAATCACTGGATCTTCCCCATGTGGGCATTTTTAAACCCTGAGTGGGAATTTTTCCTAAAATCATGATTTGATGGCCATCATAATCTTTTCTGAATTTATAGACAAGCCTAACACTTTCACAAGAGCCTCATTTTCATGTTGGTAGCAAATTAAATTCCCAGAATTACTAACCTTTGCCTCTTTTCTGTGTGCCTTTTTGGATACCTGTCCCAAGGTATGTATGCATGTACAACAACGATGACCCAGGAATTCGACATAGGCAATCAAATCTAGGGTTATCCTGCATCTGTTTCTATTCCTTGGATTTGCCATTCTGATCGGAAATACAATATTCTCAGAAGGAAACACTGCATGAAGAAGGTCTCCAAGGGAGTACGAATAATGAGGACTCATCTGTCTGTAACACAGTGTCATAAACACCTACTAATATTGTCTTGCAGATCACTGCCCTCTTTTCCATTATCCCACATTTTGGGAAGAAGTCAAGAGCCAGCCAGACCAAAGAGCATGTGCACAGTGTATGAACGGCTGCTGTCCTAACACACAACCTATGTGTGGGACTGTGAAACCAAGGGGCAGTCATGTCAACCTGGAGACAGTAATGTGACAGAGGGAGGAAGGCGATTGAGCCGACACATGTTGAGGAAGGTATTCTCACTGGTGTTCTCACTGGTCAGTGATGGGGCAGTAGCACAGAGGTGCTTGTCAGATTTGGGCAGTAAAGGTTGTCGCAAGGCACTGCAGGTTTGGGGGCTGGAGCTGAGGGAAGTGCAAAGGAGCAAATGAGCTTGCGGTCCTGTGGGCTCACCTCACTGGAGAGATCTCACCTTTTGCCTCCTTTGGCACAGAAGTCTTCTTAATTACAGGGTGGCTGTGCCACGTGAATTATTTTTCTGCTGGGTGTAGTTTGTTCTGTAGAAATGACAAAAGTAACCTGGGCCCAACAGCAAGCTGCTGCTATCCATTGAGCTCAGAGGGCTCTTTGCATTCACAAAACACCCTGATGTGGTCTCCTACACTGAGGGAAGAGCTAAGACCTGATGGTTCACTCAGACTGTAGTCTTATGTTTGAAATCTTCATGAAAGGGACTACATTTTTTAAGGATTGTCCATTGGACTTGAGGGTGATCCAAACTCGCCACCCACAAGTCCCCAAAGGGTGCCAACAGCTTCTAGCCACTGCCAGCACTGTCCTTTTGCAGATGCTTGGCGGAAATTTCAAGAAGGATTGCTGTTCCTACTCTCTATTACCCAGAAGGGAAAATGGGACATCAGAAAAGTCTGATGGAGAGGGTCCCAGGCCAGATATCAACTGCGGGGAGTAGGACTGTGCACAGAAGGGAGGTGACTGCCTTTTGCTGTGTCTTTGCAAAGCGTCTCCTCCTCTACTTGCTTTTGATGCTGAGAGCCCATCTCAGACTGGCTGGTGCATTGAGTTATCTGTCTTGGATTTAGTGCATCCTACCCAGCTGAAAAGTAGGGACTGTTTTCCTCCTGTCATCCCCAAACAGAGGATGCTCACTGCCTGTCTGTCTGCTGCCTGCAGCAGGCGTCAGTGATTAGCAGCCATTCAAGATAGGCCACTGCTGTGAGCCAAAAGAGTTTGCAAGGAAAAAATAAAGGGTTGAGGAGAGGCAGGGAGAAAGGTAAATGAGACATGCATACATCAAGTAACTAGACCCGAACTGGCCTGGCAGCCCCATCCCTAGAAACCAAGGCTTTGAAATGAGAAATGTTTTTCGTATCTTAAATCTCAAGTACAAACAATAAAAGCCAGCCCAGACTGTGTTCTTTGAAGAGAAAGTACGAGTGACCTGAACAGTGGTTATCAGCAGCGTCATTAAGATAAACCCTTAACATGATTTGAAGCATCCGAAACTGAAGGCAGCACTTTCAGATACTAACAAAATGGTCTGACATTGGGGATGAAAATCAATAGTAATCTGATGTCACTAAAAATACTCAAAAGTGTCCCATGCCTGATGGAGGTGAGATTAGTGTAAATATTTGTATTCTAATCAGTGGCACGCGAGGGCTGGAGGCGGCCCTTCTGTCTATTTAATTAATGGAGTGGCTTTTTAAAAGGATCCTAATCATATGTGATTGTATCTGCTTATCAACATTTTTGCTAATTAGATGATATGGAGGCAGTCACTCTGCTAATTCCCTCATCCAAACAGCATATCCTGCACAGATAAAGTACAGTCTCTTTTTAATAAGGAACAATCATGAGACAGACTAACCTTAATGGTGCTTATTATCTGAGGATCTTTGGGATTTTCTTTTCTACTTGCCCCCTCCTTCCTTTTCCTTCATTCTCTGCTTCAGTATGCCAGATGGATCTGAATGTAGCGGTCCCTGTCCCCTCCAGCTCCCCACTCCAAGCACTGTCATGTCCAGCCTTCTCTTCCCTCCCAGCCAGACATTGGGTCTGTAAGGGCAGGGATTGTTAGCCAGGTCAGGATGGGAAGCAAAACAGAAGGCACCACGCAGCAAAATGTCCCAAGCCTTTTGTTACCCAGATGACAGGTGATCCCAACCATGCAGCCCCAATCCCAGATCTTGCTCTTGGCACCCCAATGAGCCCTGGTCCAGAAAGGATTGAGTGCCTCCAAGTTGTGAAAAAAAATTTCTATTGTTATTTGATTAGATTAATATTAGGAAAAGTTTCTTCAAAGAAAGGACTGTCAAGAATCGGAACAGGCTGCCCATGGCAGTGGTTGAGTCACCATCCCTCAAGGTATTTAAAAGCCATCTAGTTGTGGTGGGTTAGTGGTAAGATTGGCAGCACCGGGTTAAGGGTTGGACTTGGTGATTTTAAAGGTCTTTCTCAAAATACAAAAGCAACATCTAGATAAGGAAAACCCATCCTGAATGTGTGTAGCTCCCATCCCAATGACATCTGGGTGGAGCAGTGGAAAAGGGTAGGTGCCTGGTGCTTAGTATCAGGAAGTCAGGAGTTTGCCTGCTGTTTTTGCAGCTGTGAATGTTGAGCATAGAGGCTTAAATGACACGGATTCTCCACTCTGTACAGGAGGGAGCATCAGCATGTTCTGTGCATTGATCCCATGTGTTGGGCTCAGCACAGAGGTTGGAGATGTGGGATGGGAGATGGGGTGACTCTGGGAAGCCCTAACTGGAAGAGACTCCCAGAGGTTGGGACACAGAGCTGGGTCTGTTTCCAGCTTTTCTGGGACTCAGGTTGGAGCTTAAGACTAAACCAAAGACTACGGTTAAGACTAAACCAAAGGTTTCTTCTTCAGGCAAGAAGACAACCATCTCTTCTGAGTGGTAGTGGGGAGGGGCAGGAACCTCACAAAACCGTTCTTTTCTGAGATATGAAAACAAAGAGGCCTGGTCCTTGACTTAGTGGAGTCAAGAATGAGCCTGACATGTTTTTTGTGTTAGATCATGCCCCATATCTAGGGCTGGACCTTGCTTCAGCATTTGGGAAAGCCCAAATGCTATTGTAACTCGTGTCCATGGACTCTGACCCCAGCAGAATTCAGAACACTTCGGTTTCACTGACTGGGTCATCTCCACATGTCATCTGCAGTATCCTCTCCAGACATGGCTATGCTGAAGTTGTACTCAGCAACACAGTTAGCCGGTCCTTCTACCACTCCTCTTTGGCATAGTCTCTGGCCCTAAATCCTCTCCATATAATGCACAGGAATTAATCCGATATTGACCACTTTCCCAGAGAGGTTTCCCACTGCTTGTTCCATGACTGAGGGCTACGACTTGAAAAGAGGAGGGACTTCTGGGGCAAGGATTGCATTGCAAGCCATTGAGTCCTGGGGCTTAACGAGGCACTGCTTATCAGCAAAGCATGCTTATCTGGAGCCCGCTGGTGTACCTGCTCCAGCCCCATCATGAGCAAACATGTTTTACCACCCAGTTGCAGGGAGCCAGGAGCACAGTCAGATGGCACAGTTCAGCTGATATGTGGTAACTCGTGAAGCCACAGCAACTTTATCACTTCACAACATCCATACATAGCCACAGCCTTGAATCTTTGCAGGGGAAGAAAGGATGATGAGTTACTGTTCTGGGATTTTCTCCCTGTTTCCAGTCAGTGGGAAGTGGTATGTGGAGCATTCATTTAATAAACCAGAGGGGAAAAGCTGTAGATCAGCTTCTCATTATTTCAGTGCTGGCTCACGCCATCACTTGGGCTTGTGCCTGACAGTTCAGTGTGTTGAGGCCACTCAGGCATTCTGCAGAAATGATACCACTCTCCTCTGAAAGCATGGGGTTCATTCAAGCAGGGAGGGCCTGATTCCATTAGTATGTTTATCGGTGCTAATTTCAGCTCAGTTTGAAGGCTGTTAATGACGAAGGTGCTCCCTTTGAAGACTAGTCCCTGTTGAGAGCCAGCTCTCTAGCAGGAAAACTCCTGGAGGTGTTTTACTGATGTGGACCTCTGAAGTAAAGCAGCTCTGGACGGGTAAAAAATGTATCAGTGGTGCTGGTTTGCAGGGCAATGGGGGAGTCCTAAGTGGTACAAAACTTAGGTGAGGATCCCAGTGATGTGCACATTGACATGCAGGAGGGACGGTAAGTGTTTGTGCCCCCATATTTTCTAATGTGTTAGAAAATCCAACAAGGGGGGCCTGGGCAACCCAGGTAGCAGGTGAGGGACTGGCCAAATACTTTAATGGGAGTGAGGAACTGGATAAGAACACTGAAGCCATCAGGAAGTGCGTTCTTGTCCTGCCCATGGGCACTTTGTACACAGGACTGATGGGAACAGTGAAATTTCCACACCGCCTCAGCAAAGGTTTAGTCTGAGTTTATCGCTGAGATTAAAAGACTGGAGAATATAAATTGTAAGTGTGTTTACTTAAGAGCTCATAAATTCAGTATACAGCCCCATTCCAGAGAGCTTGCAGTGCAGCCGCACTGCCTTGGGCTCACAAGTTGTCCTTGCTCCCATTGCTCAAACCCATGCCCTGCAGGGAGCCCTTCTGCCCTGCCTGGCTCCCAAAACGGTGCACGTGCGTGTGTGTGCACAGATGCTTGGAAACAAACACGCACTGGCCGGGGATGCCATCCTGCCTGCGCACACTGGGAGTTTGCTGCTTACGTACAGACACAGACACCCTGCCGCTGCTTCAGCCCAGAAACTAGCACTAGTGCTTCAGCAGTATTTGCCCATAGTCACTGCAGTGAGGGAACAAGTGGAAGTCCTTGAAGATGAGGTCCTGGGAGGAGAGACAGTCTCCCCTCACTGAGGAGCCATTTGCTTGCATTTACCGGCGGTCCAAGAGCCCTTGCTTGGTGCTTGCAGAGGAGCTCCATGGTCTTATCCATGTCCTTGTGTGTGGGCAGCAGGAGTTGCATGGGCAAATTGGTCCCACACATAGAATCCGTCAAAGCAGCATCACTTTTGAGCTGCAGTGGAGAATGCCAGAGTGGGAATTATAGAGCTTTTGACCAATGCACAAGTTCCTCTCCCAGTTTTCCACTTATCCCACTTGTGTCCCCTACCCTGGAGCTGACTGACCCCTGTGAGCAGAGGGCTTAAGGAGAGCTTCTTGGAGCAGTGCTTAATGTTTTGAGCTGATTCTGAGGTGAGTTGTGATTAGGTTTCTACAACTGGGTTGCAGCTGTCACTGAGTTGGTCCAGGACAAAGCTCCTTGGATAAATTGCTTAAGTGTTATAAGCACCTTTGGCATTATGTGCTTTTCCCACGTTTTCTAGGAAGACTTAGAGCTGGAAACCAGCCTGCTTCTAGGATTCATCCAGCCCATGCCAAGGACACAGCTTTTGGTCTGGGAGCCCTAATGTGGGGATGTAACACCCAGTGCCAACCTGCTGTCCTGCTGAGGGCAGAGCTTATGACATAGTCAGAGCAAGGAGAGCTAGGGACAATTCCTGGGAGAACACCAGAAGATACAATGGGATGCCTTTCTTCCCGGTCAAGTGGACCAAGCCCTCAGCACACAGTAAGCATGAAGGGAATGAGCTTGGCAGTTGGTTACCGCAAACCTTGTGGCTCCCTGTCCTTGCACAACTGTCCAGGGGTCAGTGCTTGGGGAAGGCTGTGCTTTGGCTGTCTTGAAGTAAGCCTCAGACTGCTTTTTGAAAAACAGTGCCCTGCAGCCCCCTGTGCACAGGCCCCAACTCCATTGGCATGTGTGCGGCAGCACTGAGGCTCCTCTGTGCACCAGGGTTCACTTTCAGGGTCCAGCACAGGGGCCAACAGCAGCACCTGCAATAATGCACACCAGCCTTTCAGCAAAGCCAAGTCCTCGAGTTCCTGACATGTGAAGAAAGTGGCATGGGCCTCCCCAACAGCATTGCTGGGTGTTTCCCAACTCTCAGGATCCAAGCCCAGAGCACAGAGTTTTGGCAGTGTTTTGTCTCAGAGGTGGTTCTAGTCTGTGGGGACAGCCATAGGTGCTGAGGGTAGTGTTTGATACACCTGGCATTTGCTCATTTCTCAGACCTTCTTTTACCAAACAAGGAACAGGAAAGGGCAAGGTTATATTTTTAAAATCATTTCTAATCACTGTAAAATCCACATTCCTGCTCTTTTGCTTTTGCAGTAGATGTAGCACTCTTGCCACAAGAGCATGTGCAAATGTAGGGCCATGGGTGCCTGTGTGCACGGCTGGGCAGACAAGGTTCCGGGTGCAAGCCTAGAGGCAGAGGTCCTGCCTGAGCAGACTCAGGAATACACTGTGTACATTGGCTAAACCATGCTGCCTTTTCCTACCCTAGCTGGACTCTATTTGGCAATGTTGTGGTCTGACAAAACTGTCTTCCCTTGCTTCTCTCCAGCCAGACCCTTGAAAACTTTGGAAATTCACCTGAAATATTTTCCAGTCCTCAGCACCCCGTATGTGTGACCCACCAGAACTGTCCTTTCCCGGGTCTTGGTTCTGAACGCAGAACAGAGATAATGTTTAACAGGCAAAAGCAGATGAGAAGGAGATAAATTAATAAGGGGAGGGAGGGGAGGAGGAATGCAGAGATATGTAGCTGCATGTTGTACTGTGTTTATGCATAAACAGGCTTGCTTATCGATATCCAGATGTAAGCATGAGTGCAGGGTAATATCTCCCGAAACAATAGGAGCTGCTCAGCTCGAGGAGGGCTGCCGGAGCCTCCCTGTCAGATGCTGCCGTGTTATCAGGTTGCAGCAGGCGTTCGCATCTAATCAGGGATCTGAGCCCCGTGAGCCACACCCGGGGGTTTCGGAGCCTCTCCTCCAGTCTTCAACCCACTCTGCTCTCTGAGGGGAGAGGGCAAGAGGGGACAAAAGGGGCCACGCATCTCCGGAGGTGATACTGGTGTGTCTGGCTGCCCGGCTCCACACTTTGGCAGGGATGCAGGAGCTGGTGTTGCCACCACATTTTGGCAGGGCTGGCACCAGGGTGACACTTAGGGCTCGGCCAGCCCTTGCAAGGAGGGGAGAGTCTGGCCAGAGCTGCAGAAAAGCACTGGCTTTGTTCAGCCTGGGGCAGAGAACGTCACAAGGACCAAACCGGCCACTTCAGCCCCATCCTCTGTGCTGCAACAGGACAGGAGTTGGCCCTGGGGGCAGCGCAGGCAGCCAGGGCTCTTTTCTCTTTTATTTTCTTCTATGTTTTTAAGGAAGGCCCCAAGAGCAAAAAAACTTACAAAACCTTCTTCCCCCGCCGCTCCCTAGTACCAAAACGCATTTTGCCACTAATCTTACGTGGCTCATAACTGCGAATAGCTCTGGAACTAATTAATTTGACAGTACCGCGGCTGCCTGCCTTTTGCACCAAAATCAATTAAGAAAACGCACATTTTCCCCTTCTCCTCCCGCCCCTCCCCGCGCCACTTCGCAGTGAGGCAGAGGGGACAAGGGGCAGCCAGGACGGGGCGCTGCTTTCCCAGGGCTTCCGGAGGTCAGGGTGGGGAGCAGAGCGCCTGGAACACAGTGAAAGGGGATTAACAAGGTGGGGGGAGAGACGCCGCTGGTTCTTCACAACAGGAGCTGGGATGCTCCCTGGGGACGGGTTGCGGTGGGAAAGCTTGATTGCCACATGCAGCCATGCTGTGCCGCGTTCCTTCCTCCCTCCGTCCTGGCTCCCTGAAGACCCCTGTGAATTGTCATTCCTTGCCAGTGCAGAGAGGGAATTGGCCATCGGGCTCTCAGAGCTTTTTTTTTTTTGCATGGCTGATGAGCCACTCCAGAAGGGGCTGCAAGGGAGAGGCAGGTGGGAATTTCAGCACTCTTTGCTTGCCAAGAGAGGGTAAAGGTGTGTATTAAAAAGAATTCTGCAAGAAATTTAGAGAGAGAAATTTTGCATTTTGTGGGAGGCAGTGGTATGAATCGGAGTGGGGTCTCATGCAATTTTTAAGGCTCCTGACCTTGGGGCTCCTTGCCTAGGCAGGTAAAGGCAGGGAGTGTGCCAGAGGGGCTGCAGCTCCCTCTGCCCTGCGCTGGGTGCAGGGTGGGAGGGTCTGAGCTGGGGCGGTGTGTCAGCATCACACTGGTTCCCAAAAAATCCAGCAAGAATAGGACCCCCCTCCACACTTGTTCTTCTGATTCCACTTCTAGATGGAAAAGAAAGCCACATCTAGGGTGAATGTGTTGAGTGATAGCAGGGCTTCGTGAGCATGCAGCTCCCAAAAACCTCTCTTCTCAGGCAATGTGAGACAACTGTTCTTAAGAAACAGTGATGAGACACCTGGCCAAGCTGGGTAAAACCTCCTGAGCATTATTTCTGTAAATGCCTCCATTTGGTCCATATCACCTCCACCCATCTCTATTGAAATGCCCTCCTATTAATAAATAACTCCATTCTCCATTACCCCATCTCCACGGCTCACGTTGAAGTAACTGGGAATTTGGGTTTGGTTTTTATAGACATTAGAAATAGATTTTATCTTTATTAAGGGCTCTGTCTCCACCACCCCAGCTTTTGCTCCATTGCACAGAGCACAGCAGTGGCTGGAGCAGAGGAAGCAGGTCCCTGGGCTGAGCTCAGAAAGGGGAGAGGAAGGAGAACCTCTCTCTGGCTTTGGCCAGGGCAGAAGGGGTTCAAAAGGGCCAGGTTCTTCCCTGTGCACTGGTGACCTGTGAGTATGTTTCTATAGCATGGTGTAAAGTGCTTGAGAAAACAAGGGAGAAAATGCGAATTAAGAATATTTAAGAAATTTTGTATCTGAAAGATTTAGTTGTCAAGGGTTTGTTTGTTTTGCCTTTGTAGTGTCTTGGAAAATACCTATCGGGAAACCTCCTGAATGCAGTCATAGTGCTAAGCCACAACATGAATTTGGGGAAAATTTTCTTTTTCTAGGCTGTGGGTTGCAAACAGTCCCTGGAAAATATTTGAGTTTTAAGTGCATTGGTTGGCTGTGATGGGGCAGGGAAGTCACAGGTCAGCATTTTAAGGCCATCTTGGACAGCAGCATGGTTTCTGGCATGGAAATCAGTGCATGTAAATTAGAATTGTGGTTTCCATGAATACTATCATATATGGATTGGAAGCTGATTTTCCAAGAGCAGTCATGCCAGGAAAAGTTGTGCTCTCACATGGCCCCAGGCAGCAAAAACAAGTGACACAAACATGGTGAGGGTAAGTTCATTTATAACTGTGACTGTTGAAAAAGTATTTCTAAAATTTGCCTTCCCTGCTGTTCCTCCCTCATCCGTCCCCCCTTCCTCCTCCCCTTCCAGCTATGCCAGAGTGAGCTCGGAGGTTTGGTATCCAGCCTTACGCAGTGGCTGGTGCTGGGCTGGCGGGGCTCCGTGCCGCAGCCACGCACTTGGGCGCAGGTAAAGCTCCAGCAGGGTGGGGACTGGATTCTTTCCTGGCCCCTCTCAGCAAACAGCTCCTGCCCTGGAGCTCTGTGTTCCTCTGCCCTTATCTCCCTGTGCAAGGCAAAGCTATAAATGTTACTGGCTATGAAGTTATTCATCCTCCTCAAAGTTACGCATCTGCAAAACAGGCCCTCCTGCTGGAATGGGACTCTCCATACCAAGAATGAGTGTTTAAAGATTTTTTTTTTAATAAAAATCTCCAAGAAAGAAGCATACTAACATATAGCAACATTAATAGCACTGGATCTGTATAAACCTAATTATATATGTTATCACAAGTAAATAACGACAGCATTTCTTACAAGGTAAACATACTGTAGCTCCAGGGATGGCTACACTGAGGTGCAGAGCAATAGCCCAGCTCATCCGTGCAGTTGGCAGTGGGGACAATAAGGAGAACCTTGAGTTGGGACATAAGTCCTGCCTTCACCACAGGGTCAACTCATCCCCTTGCCATCCCTGTCCCAGGGATGTGGCATTGGTCCTGCCCCTGGAGTGCTCCGCAGCCACACTGGCATACAGCAGCCTCCATCGCAGTTGGATGCAGTGATATTCCTACCAGAGCAGCACACAGTGTTGGAGGCTGTCAGCAGAGACCAGAATTTCAAAATTCAGAAGATTCCGCTGCCTTCTGTGAGTTTATAAAATTCATTCTGGTTCATACCTGCTGTTGTTTTAAACTCATTCCTTTCTAAGGAATGACTTAGCTCAAGAAAGAAAGCAGCTATTTTACTTTACTGATAACTAGGATAATTCAATGATATATAAAGGGATGGGAGATCTGTTACATCTCTCTGACCTCTGAAGCTGGAAGAAGCCATTTCCCCATTTATGGTATGTCTCCTATTTTATTAGACTCATACACAGATTCATGCTCAGTTCCCTGTTTTTCCCCCATTCTGTTGATGGCTCAGACCAAGACCTTTGCAATGCTTCAAGCCAGCTGAGCCTGGAAAACTCTGGATGATCCAAGCAGGAGCTCCCAATCAGTCCCATCCCCTTCCCTTCTCCTGCTGCAGGGCAGCTCTCTGCAGAGGGTGGTGGTGCAGGGGTGAAGCAATGTAGGACAAGGAAGCAAATGCGAGACCTTGGACAGCTTCTGTCCCACATTTCAACTTTCATGGCCCAACATCAAACATGTCACTGCAGCCTGAGCCCTCACGGGCCTGATGGAGGAGCAAAAAGAGAGGGCTGGAGGCAGCAGATCCAAATCTTTATTAAATAAGAACAAAGCTTATGCTGGCTAATGAGACAAACAAACTGATGAAAGATCCGGCGAGCTCCTCAGAAGGACGCAAAGAAATTCTCTCTGAACAAGAGCAGGCTAAAAATATTCCTGAATATTTACTTTGCTGGCAATGTCTTCACAGGCTCCAGATTTGATGCTGCCTCTTTGGGGATTGGCATGGCCATCACAGCGATTTCAGTGGAAGGTGCTCCAAGCTCTGCATGATGCCTGGAGTCAGGAGTCAGAAACAGCCAAGACATGAGAGCACGAACTGCCTCGGTGCTGTGAGATGACGGCCAGTCCCTCACGCCTCTGCTTCTCTGCAGGCAACAGAATATTTACCATTGGTTTATGTCCATCATCTTCTTTGGAGCCAGTAAGAGCCAGAGATGCCACAGGCACTTTTCTCCAGTTTCATTCCCCTTCTCAACATGGGCCGTTGCGCACAGGGTGCCAAGGCTTGCACAGATGCTGAGCATCCTCTGCATCATGACTTCAGACACATCGGGGACAACTGGCTAGAAACTTGAGACACTAGTTGTCTTATCCAGTTTGAGCCCACAAAGTTCCCCCAAAAGAAATCCATGACCTGCAGGCCTTACCAGCCCCAGGTCTCCTCCCTGGAGCAAGCCGCAGCCCAAGGAACCATCATCAGCAAAGGTATGGGCATTGTTTGCAAGCAAACCCAAAACCACATGAAGATGCCCAGATTGCACACGTAACATTGTGAATTCCAAAGCACAGACCGTGCCTGCAGAAACCATCAGGATGGGGAGTGTTTTAGGAGGTTGTGATCAGCCCGGCATGCACGGTGAACCCCAGTTAGCAAAGCTGCACCCACACAAGGGTTTGCAAAGATTCAGCCAGCCCAGCTTTGCTGTGTCTCCTGCCCTTGCCACTTCCCCTGGGCCCCCATGAACCTCTGTCCAGCCCATTATCTCCAGAAATGGTTAGTGGGAGGCAATACCATTGCTGTGCTGGGTCAGACAACCCAGCCAGGACAGGCAGCTGTGGGGGCTGCTCAGAAATCCACTCCCAGCTTCACAGCTGCACTCCCTTTCCCATAAGGACTGAGCCCCAAACCTTAGTATTGAGTACCCACTGAACTTGGCTGAAAACATCACTTCTGAAGGCAAAAGCAATGCAGCAAAAAGGCCTGCAGTTCCCCCTCTGCTTCTGCCTTCACTGACCACGAAACTTCAGCCTCTGCTCTTTTAATGTACTGTGGCTGAACTTGCTGCCAGCAGGTCAAAGAGAACATAATTTACTCGGGCTTTGATTCATTTGATACAGTTTGGGGTGAAAAAGGAGAGGGGGAGGATAGGAGACGAAGGCAACAAGTGATGGCAGGGAAGGAAAGAGGTTGCCTGTTTGTGTGGGAACAGGATTAGTATGAAAATGACAGAACCATTTTCTAGCCAAGATGGATTTAGCAATACCAAGGGCGTTTTGACCAGAGCAGGGGCTCCCTGTACTCAGATCAGCCATGGTGGGCAGGAGGCAGCCTGAGCATTTGTCTGCAGGGTGCTTTCTATCTCCGTCTGTGATTAGTATATTGGCAAGGGGAGAGAGGTGTTTGTATTTTGTATTACCTGGAGAGTCCTTTTACTGCTCAGGCCAGACGATGGGATGGTCAGAGTTTCCTTCCTGGCAGCTAGTTCTCATCATGTTTGCATCTCCTTAAAACCCTCCTCATCTTAGACCCTTTACCAGCTCCATCATTAATTTAATGATTAATTAATCAAAAATGGGCAGAGCCCATTTTCCTGCTCGAAGGAAGCTGCAAGGCTTGGAAGAGGCAAATGAACCCACATGGTACAACAAGGGGCTTTTTTCTAGAGACACATTAGAGGCACCAATTTTCGGAGCATGAGGAGCTTACAGGCACCAAGGATGGCCTGATATCAGGGGAGCACAGCCCTTCCCTCACATTGCTTCTGGCTGTGATTTTTCATGGCAACCTGGTCTAGCTCAGCTCACTAGCCTTGTCCCCACTGGTGCTGTGCAACCCCCAAAATATTGTAAAAAACCCCACTCTCTACCCTGCTCACTCCTTCAGTCACCACCATCAGCCTTGCAGAAGTCAGGGGCCATCCTGTGCCTCTTGATGTAGGTTTTCCTTCAGGTACCTAAGGTATCTTGGCTATGGGCTTCAGGACAAGACTAAACTAAAAGCAGGAGCCAGCAGCTTTTGCAGAGCCCCTCCTGATGGCAATGCCTTTGGGTCACCTCACACACCTCACTGGGCCGGGCACTCTTGGGCCAGTCTGATGCTTTCAAACACAGATTGCTTCCCCCTTTTTTGTGGGAGAAAATAGAGGAAAAGGGCAACATCCCTTGTGAGAACTTAAATATTTTACCCTCCTGCTTTTGTCCTGACTGACTGGTGTTTACACAGGGGTGAAGAGGCCAGGAGGAAGCAAAGCGATGTGGCTGCTGTGGTTTCAGTTCTCACTCCACCTTGCTACTGAGAAACTGGACCTGTGGTTTGGTTTGTGGCTGGGGGGAAGAGGAACGGTCCTTGGATCTGATCCCTGCTGGGAAGGCTCTTTCGGTCCCACAGAGGCACCAGCAACACCGATGGGGGCTGGAGGAAGAGGAGAGAAAACCAGCCCCCCTACAAGTCCCACTCCAGCAGCTCACGGTGCATTAATATTCTCCACAGAGCCAGGGGTGTAAATTAACCACTATCTCCTCGGAGTTTGCTGTTTATGCCGTTCATTTCACATAGATGTCACTACTGCCTTATGAGCACTCCTCCGGGCCAGCCGCTTAAATGGACCCTGTGCATTATAGTAATGGAGTAACTGTATAAAAACTATGAAATCCAATCTCTTTAAACTGATTTGATGTCTGCCTGAACCACAACATTTCCTGCTAATGGCTTCCTTCATTTTGTAACCGTGATCTCCACCTGATCAGATTACAGCTGTTTTTAATTACAAAGCTAATAGAGTTGGTAGGCAGCGTCAGGCAGACAGCGCATGCCTGGGGTGAGCACAAGGTAGAGCGGAGCCAGCAGGGGCTCTGGGTGACTGTTAACATACTCAGCTCTTCAAGCTGACAGTGAAAACACTGGGAGCAGGGGGCAACTAGGAGGGACAGTGATATTTTTCAGCATGGAGCTAATATGCTGCTCTCCAGGTCAGTCTCTGTGACAGCAGACAGCTCTGGGTTGTCCTCCTGCTCCATGTTCTTGCCACTAGGCCAGGCAGCTGGTGATGTTCAGAAGAATCATGATGTGTTGGTGCTCCTGCAAGGCAGGCGGCAGGGTCACAGGGAGGCATGAGAAGGGCAGAAAGAGCTCTTCTCAATGATGGAGTACAGAAAGAGAAAAGAAAGAGAAAAGAAAAAAGAAAACAACCAGACCAGAATAGGAATGTATGGTGCCATTTGACTTCTGCAACTGATGGGGCAGGAAAGAGCATTGCAGATAACTGAAGTGGAAAAAGCCCTTGAGACTGATGTCTTTCTTATGGTATAGTGCAGTCAGCTGCTGAGTCTGCATCCTTTTCCTCAGCCCAGGCAGAGAAACCCCAGGGACTGCGTCCATAGCACAGCCCTGTCCCCACTGGCCTTGTTTAGTCCAGCAGTTTGTTTGTGTATTGATTGCTCCATCTCTCTGGGTTAGGGAAATGGATCATCATAGCTGCAGGAGCAGTTTGAAAGTGTTGTTCCCAAGCAGTGCTGGGCAGGGATGCTTGTATGCAGCAGACCATGTGCATGGGCTGTAGGCAAGGTCCAGTTTGACTCTAGTGGTGGAAAAAAACTCTGTGCATGTTATAGTGGTGCTGGCTATCTTGTGTTGGTGTTTAAGATTCAGCTGAGGTTGTGCTCAGCTAAAGCTGGGTGAAAAGTCTTGTCAGAGAAACAGCAGCATCTCCCTCACATACCTCCCTGTCCTGCCACATGAACCTCTTTCCTGGGCTGGTGGAGCTACTCTTGTCTACCAGAGCATAATGCCAGGCAAGTGGGACAGCTCGATGGTGAGGTACCCGCTTACAGAGCTAGGGAAGTGGGGAGCAGGCAGGTGCAGCACCCCAAGGCAGCCCAGCCCCTGGGAGTGTATTCCTGGGCAGTGTGACCCACACCAGAGGTGCCCTGCTGAGTTCACTCTGCTGCGAAGGTGCTCATCGCTTGCTCTTGCCATGCCAGAGTTGCACATGTCAGGTGATGCACCAGCTTTGTAAATGATTTAGGATCCACATCAAAAGTCCATCAATTATGTACCCTGGCACTTAATTATTTAGCTTGACAGGAGTCTCTCCCCTTAATTTCATTGTCTTCTCAGTCTCCCGTTTCACAGCAGAGCTGTGGATACTCTGCTGGGAAGGATGCACTGTCACATGTTTCTGCTTCTTCTCTGTGTTGCCCAAACTCATCTGTTTCCCCCTTCCCTCAGCAGAGGAGGAAAACGAGACCCAGACATTATTCCAGGGCAAGGTGAAGGTCTAAGCCCTTGCACCATCACTGCTGTGCTCTGCCCTTGAGTTATGTCAGGGACTGGACTCTGACACTGGTCTAAATGAGCAAATTTAGGAGTTTTTGGGGATGCTGTAGGTAAGATGGATGCTAGGATGAATTTCTGTGATTTCTAAAGTCCTTTCTGACAGCTGGTCACCCACCAGCAGACAATGAAGAGAGTTCCAGCAGCCATTCGAACAGCCCTTCTAGGTGCTCCCTGGCAGCACTGGGGATCCTGCCTGGGGCGATGCCTGCCTGTTACACCGAGAGCCATCAGCACATGTCATCATTCACTCCTCTCTTCATCTCACTCTTTTCTTCCCTTCCATTTCTTCCTTTATCTGAACTTTTAAACTTCACGTCTGGTGCAGATTTTTACAGTAACTCAAGCCTTTGAGAGCTGTTAATGCTGGGCTGTTTTCACAGCGACATTAGTACGCACTCTAAAAGTGCCGAGTATTAGAAGTTGGTCACAGTTGCTGGATTGTGACAGCCACGGGAGAGCAGAGGTGAGGACATGGTCATGCTGGAGGGGCACAGCTCAGACAGACAAGGCCCTGCATTTGACAGGATCTCCTATATCAGTATATTTTTAAGCATGTTTATTTTTCGACCCTCAAAAACTACCTTTCCCTAAAATAAATAAAACTAAGACCAGGAGTCTAGGATTTTAAAGCAACCCTACAATAACAAAGCAGTGTGTACAGATCAGTTGTCACCAGCAGCCCTACAATAACAAAATAATACAGGCAACCCTATATAACACTGAAACAACCGCTATGGGCATGCGAGGAAGGAAATATATTTTCCAGTGTTGAGCTTAACAAGACTTTGTTCTGCAGTAAACCCAGGGGTCAGAAGGAGGATGTAAGGACCAAAACACCTTGAGCGGTGTAACTTTAATGTCACACAGCAGGCAGGGTTGTGGGACACGCGGCAAACACTACTTTGTTAGCGCGGGGTTTAATAGTCTGGAAAAGGAAAAGAAAGCGAGGGTTTGCAATGAAACAGGAAGTTCCCTCGAATCCTGAAGCCTTTGAAGAATTGTCAAAGGAATGAGAAGTCTAAATGTTTGAAAAGGCTCTGGATTGTGGAGCCAGAGGGGGCACGGGGACACAGAGAGGGAGTCATCGAGCAGAGACCTTCTCCAGACCCACATTCTGCTCTTTGTTCCCCTTTCCTTTCTTAAATTATTCGATTTTTTTTTCATTGCTTATTTTGTCTCTCACACACACATGCACTTTCTGAGGCCAGCAAGAATTTTCTTACAGTTTGAGGAAAGCCCCAATCCTACACCATGGCATTGCTGGTGTGGCATTCCCCACACCTTGCTGCGGAGCAGTGCATGGAAGTAGCTCTGTGATCCAGGCTCTGCTCATGCATGACACACAAACCATTTTTTTGAGGAAGTGTTTAGGGAGTTTGAAAAGTTCTGGTTAGCTGCCTTTTTCATATTTTTTAATTAATTTTTTTCTGCCTCTTCTGGTTTTTGTGTGTGGCATTTCTGTGTGGCTGCAGGAGCACACAGGCGATGTCTCCACTTCTCCTAGTGCCTGGTCAGCCAAGAGCAACCAAAGAAAATTCCTGTATGATTTCCAAGACATTTTCTCATCATTTGAAATGCAAATATGCTGAAAAAGAGTAGTTCAGTGACTTAGCCATTACTAGAGGGAATCTGGTTGCGCAAGACTGGTGATGATGGTGATGATAATAATGATGATGAAAGGCTGGTTCAGGGTCGAATTTAATGACCTGTAGTGTGCTGGTGCAAAATGGACTGGAGACTAGACCTGAGAGAGATTTTCAGCCAGTTGAAGGCATCAGGAGGATGCCCAGTCCTGGAAAGATACCTACAGGCACATCTTCACAGGAAATGGGTTTCGTTTCCTTTCAAGCCCAAGGTGAGGAGGATGAGCTTTTTCTTTCTGAATACTGAGGGAAACAGGATCTTCCCTTCCCAGGCAAAAACTGCTGGTGATGAATTGCCTTTTCCCCTTGCAGGGTGCCCTCCCCAGTGCCCAGAAATGGCAAGACACGAGCAGTGAGGTGGCTGAGAGGGAGCAGCCAGCTGCTCTGTGGAAAGGGTGAGCCTGGTGAAGGGAGCCTGGAGGGAGAGCCAAGACGTTCCCATGACACTGTGCCTTCCTCTGTGCTAATTGTACGCTTGGGACCAAATTTAGACTGGTGTAACTCTGCTGAAGTCACCAGGGATTAATTTGGCCTCTGGTGGCTCCATTGTTTTAGCTAAATGAGTCAGAAGAAGCAGCCTATTCTTATCTGCGCACAGTGGGGCAGTGGTAGTACTGCCTCAGTGAGGCAGACCCCAAAAGCAGCGTGACTGAGACCTGGGATCAGGGCTTCCCCGAGACAAATGGGGCTGCAAGAGGAAATGTTTTGACATTTGGGTTATAGATGGAGGCACGCTTAGTGTGGGTGCAAGCGGCACTCACCACTGCTGCAGGCAGAGGGGAAGGGGGCTGGCAGGTTCCCTGAATATTCAATGGTGCTGTTTGGAGTTCCTCAATTCTTCAGCCACCGGAGAGGGAAGCTGTGGCTCTGGAAGGGGCACGTGGTGTCAAAGGGGACTTCACACCACTTCCTAGCCCAATGAGAAAGGGAGCCCAGGCTGGAAACATTCAAAAAGCACTGGCTGCATCCCTGGCTTTGTGCTTCTGCCAGCAGCTGGGTATGGGGAAGGAGTGATGGGACAGAGCACAGGCTTGCACAGGGCTGGAGTAGATGTTTTGGGCAAACGTTTTGACTGCTATCCCAAGGCAGTGTGCTGGTTTAGCATGTTATGAATGCCCTCAGACTTCTGGGAAATTGAGGATGATTGGGAAAACTGCAATTTTTCCAGCCCAGGTCAGTACAAGCTGCTTTCAAGCAGAGAGGTGTTTGCTGGAGGGCCTGCAGGAACTGTGTGCCTCACCCAGCCAGCATCCATCCTTGTGGCATGCAATTTTGGAGAGGAAATGGAGCAGGCAATGGAGATGAAAATGTTGTTCACCTTCCCCTGCCTGTTGCTGCACCCCATCTCCCCTTTTCCTGCTGTACCCACTGGACAGATAAGTCAAGACTTCAGTCTCCAAGGCTGTCAACCTGGCATATTTTGCCACTGCCAAACACTCCTTAAAGCAAGTACAAAGGCAGATCTTCTGAGGATGGAGATAACAATAGGTAGGAAGGGCGGGGAAGAGCAGCCCTGGAGCCTCGCTCCTTCCAGCTCTCCTGCACCTCCACAGCTTGAACCGGCGCATTCCCAGCGTCTGGGCTGGATAATAAGCAGAGCCACAGCAGCTATTCAGAAGGCTCTGACCTTGGCTAGGTAGCTACATAATGAGCCTATTTGAATTGCTCCTGTCCCTGCCAAAGGTGAAGGGGGATACTTTTGTTTGCAATAATGAACCTGTAATTATGCTACATTTCTTGGTTTTAGCCACATTTTGTGTGTGTGTGTTGTTCTCTTTGTATTGACAGATTTATGGCCAGGATACTTCGCTGCACCAGCAGCCATACGGCACCATGTGGAGACTGTCTGACTGTCGTCTCAGAAAGGTGTGGGGAGAGGAGAAGGAGGGGGGGGTCTTTGCACTACCTCAGTCTCCAAAGGGTTAAATAAATGTATTAAAATTAATACAGACAGCACAGGTGCTAACTTTCCAAGTCATAGGTTTCGGCAGGGCAGGAAAAAAAATCTTTTGGGCTCTAGGTGAATTAAAATTTAAAAAAAAAAAACAAAGTAGGGAACGAAGTAAATAGATAGCATATACCAGATTTCAGCTCCAAGGTGCTCAATAAAATTACACTTTGAAATGCAAGGATTAAGCAGAGTAGGTGACAAGGTAAGTTTGTTAACAGGCTAATCTCTTGCCTTAACAGAGACAAGGGATTTACATGTGACTGCGCAAAACTGCTTTATGGTCTTTTTTCCAGCTGGAGATTGTAGGAAGGGGGAACAAGGAGATGGGACAGGGTTGGATGTTTTAGAGCCATTTGTAAAATGGGTTTAAATTATGTTTTTCTTATTGTTTTATGTTTGTGGGTTTTTTAAGCAAGTCTGCATGGAAATGTGTCACCAATAATCAGCTGTTTCCAAGAGGTCCAGGTAGGGGAGAATGATGATGTCACAGAATAATGAATATTGGGTAAAACCGTCTGTGGTGCGATTTCTTCCTAAATGATTTTATTTGCTTTCTTATAAAATTCCAACCAGTATCATAGGCTATTCAAAATGCTATGTCAGGACTACTTTTCTCTGAGTCTTTCTCTAGATTTCAGCACTTCTTCACCAAGGAATGTGTGAATTCTAAATCCAGGGTACCTTTTTCAAATTGCCCCTCTGTTCTTGGGCAGGGAAGGGGCAAGGGGAAAAGAAAATTTAAAAATAATAATAAAAAAATTAGAGCTTTAGGTCTTTACATTTCTGTCCATTACTAAGATGTGACAGTGATGAGCAAATGAACGTGAAATGAGACCTGGATCCCCCTGTGAGGGTTTGTATCATACAGGACCCACTTCTCTGTGCCCAGGGTCCAGACACCCCTGCCATCCCTCCCCCTGCAGCAGGCAAAGTGCCCCTGGCTTTTCCATTTAACTCCTTCGAGTGTCAGTGTGGACCTCCACAGTAAACCAGGGGAAATGCGGGGAAGCAAACAGTTCAAACCTTACCCGGGCTTCTTTGTTGTTGGATAAAAATGACAGTGAGAAAACCGACTCCTGCATAGGGTTCATCTGAAATTCAACAGAAAACAGGCTGAGCATGTTCTCTGGTTTTAAATAGACCTAGTGAAAGTATTTATCATGTTGTATTTGTTGCAGCATATCTGGGGTATTTGTGGTGACTGCAGGCAGAGGGACAGATTCTTTACAGAAAGTTGGTGTCAGATCCCCAGCCCATTTACAGATTCATGTGCTGGACCATTTCTGGATAAGATTTCAGCTTTTTCAAGTGGGTGGAGATGATCTCATCTATGAGGGCATGGAAATAGACATCCTAGTGAAGGAGGGGAAAGCTGCTTTTCCCTTTGCTTTGATGCTGGGGTAGCAGGAGGGAAGACAGTTTCATTCAGAAGGGTTGTGCACCTCATTTGAGTATGACAGTTTAAACATTTCCAAACTATCATCCCAAAGAGATGGTTTGCTGACAAAAATTTTTTTAATTATGTGGTTGAGCATCACCCCTCAAGGTTATGTCCAGTCCTGCATTTCAAGCTACCTTTGCAGGAAGGTGAGCAGTTCATCTGCCAAAAACGGCCATGGCCAGCTTGTCCATGGACATGCCAGGAGGTCATGGAGCCAACAAGAGTACAGGCAGAGGTCAGAAAGAACTGCAGTGGTGTGGTGGGAGGGGAAGTGGAAGGATGAGACAGTGCTGTCATCCAGCATGGCTGTAACCATTTCCCTTGGAGAGCCATCTGACCTCCCCAAGAAAATATTCGTCTTTGTGTTGAGTTCAACAAACTTGAAACAGCCGGTACAAGCCCCAGCTGTAACTTGGCCAGTGAGGACGTGCAGTATTGCTCTGAGTCCCCTCTGCCCCTCTGGATATCAGGGACAGCCAGAGCACATCCTCCACACAGCTTTTGGGTGACAATGGAATTCAGCTGCTCACCGCTGCCCCAAGGGTTTGCAATTGCACAGGGGTCATGCAGGCAGCCATGTGCCAGGTCCTAGCAGAGCTCATCAGAGGCAGACTGCTGACTGTGAGCATACCAAGCACTTTATTGAGCATGGATGGAAGAGAAAGTAAAAATTACTCACTTTAAAAATCAGGCACAACCTCAGCTCTGAAGTTTATCCACTGTTTAGGTGCTAAAACATATTCAAACCTAGCAGCAGACACTTATTCTGTGCAGGAATATGACCAATTGTTTCCTTTCTCTCTTGTCCTTATACCTTAAATCATTTTGACCTTTAATTGGCCCTAATTTGCCCACAGACAGCCCTGGGACCCTTCAACACATTTGCTTGTAATTGGGTCTCTTTGTTATTTTTCCAGAGAGCCACTGCTTGTTGTTTCTTTTTGAAAACAGTGGCATATCATTGAGAAGCCGCTTTTAAATGAGCCCTGCTGGAGGCCAGGAGAGCCCTGTGAAAGCCCAGCAGAGAGAGACAGGGCTATCTAAACGCAATTATCATATCACTGTGAAAACGTGAAACCAACCTGAGCTTAAGCAAACATCACCGCCCCTGGGCTGAGAGTGGTAGAAGCTTTGCGGGGAGGAACGGGGTTGGACCCATGGGAGAGGTTATCCTGCCATCACACTTTTCGCCCAGGAAAGCAGGGAATGTCTCTCTGCCTGTTGCTTACTGCGGCTGGGCGTGTAACTGGACCATGTGTTTTCCTTGGTGGTTTTATTTAAATTTACCTTATTTCAGTGTGATGGTTTGCAAGGGATTGCTCTGGTACAGCCACGGGGCACTACTCTGCAGAGCAGGAATGGGACAGCCCAGGAAAGGAGCAGCAACACCAGCAAGTGACTGCCAGCTTCCCCAGCCAGGCCCTGTGTGTGTGCCACTAATCTGGCTGTGGCCACAGTTTGCCCTTAGCCTTGCTCATAATGTCATCAAGATCTTAACTATCCAAAGTGAAGTTAGGACAGCAAGGGATAATACTGCAGCCAGATAACATCTGCACTGCCTCCTGCATTAATGGACACTTGTTCTGTAACGAGCCTCTGCTCAGTCACCCCTTCAGCATGGAGACCTCTTGTTAATATTCAGTCCATGCAGACCTTACAATCAAAGGTAAGCTACAGGGCTGTTGAGCCTCTGACCACAGGTTGTTGTGCTGATGGTCCTCTGGGAGATTGAGGCTGGTGCCCAAGAACATGGGAACTGCAGTGTGTCCCATAAAGCCGTTTTAGTGCCAGCTCCCAAACAAATTTACTTTCCATGGCTTACAGCACTCACATGGGCAGCACCCACAGACTCCACTGCCTTGGAATAGGTTAGCAAACTACATTCTACATTGTACAGAAAATCAAGTGAGCCATGGCTGGCAAGGCTGGAGCTAAGGCTGGATTTCTGCCCTGTGGAGAGGAGTTTTTTTATTGGGTCAGTCTGCTCACATACGGCTCCAGCAAGGAAAAGACACTGCTGTTTTCACCTGGCTGACACTTGTGGAGGTCAAATGTAATTGAGGAGGATGTACTGCTCTGCAAAAGTAGCAGGTATGATGATGCCTCCTGTCCCTTGAGGTCATGCACTGAGACAGGCATGGCAAGACGGTATAAAATGTAAGAGGCACATGTTTGGAAGGACAAGAGAGTCCTGCCCTACCAGCATGGCTGATAAATGTAGCTGAAACCAGCAGAGATTGATCTTTAGAAACAGGAAAACCTCGGAAGTCCTCCATTGCCCCTGGATAATTCTTGATCTGTGGCACTGGAAGCTATCGTTTCTAATGGTCAAGGCATCTCATTGGAGTTAGACATCTAATTACGTGGATGGAATTAGCTCAGTAAAGTGAGTCTTAATAGCTGGCAGCAAGACTCCTATTTATTTAAAGTTCCTACCATAGTTTGCCAAGACATAACTGGCTTTCAGGTGCTGGGCAAAGAAGCCCATCAAAGTGTCCCACTTCCCTCCCCAGGTCAGATCATGCTCAGCCAGAATGATGTGAAAGAGGCAGGATGCCTTTGCCCAAATCTCCACCAGCTGGGGCAGCTCACCCAAAATACCAAGCTCCAAATGCAGCTGGCAAAGAGAGACCCCAGGTGTGACTGGAGTGCTGGTTTCAGCCCAGGGATCAACTGCAGTCCCGCAAACGCAGTCAAGGAAAGTCTTCTTCTAAAGGTAACATGGAGCTAACAGGCCTGAGGGTGAAGTTTGGGATCCACACAATGCACCTAGGCATGGCTGGGTCCTTTCTTGGAGGACAGACTGGGCATAGAGAGCATGGTGCTGCCAAAGCAGGCCTGGACACTTTCGAGTCTGCAACAATGAAGCTGGGAAGCATTTTGTAGTTGTCTTCAAAATCTGCATCTCTCTCCTCACTTTACTGTAAATTTTTTTCCACTGTCTTTCTGATGTTTCTGTCCAGGTTGCTTAAAATCCAAGACATTTTATTTCTGCTAATGAGGTTCTGGTCAGATGTGGGCTCTTGCTGGGGTTTGGCAGTGGATCCCTGCTGTAACACCCCAAAGCCTTTACAGTGTCCTGGCAGATGCTGGTCCTCATAAGTATATTTAGACACTGAGATGCTTGCCCTTGAACGCCAAGTGCCCAGGGCTTTTGCATATGCAAATATTTGCAAAATCAGGGCTCTGTTTGTATTGCCTATTTAATAATTTAAGTTTATATTAAAGTTTCTGGTGCTCTGTTCATTTTTTTAAATCCAGCCATAATTTTAAGGAAAGAGGTTTCTTGCTTTGCTTTTTAAGCAGATGTCTGAAGTGTCACTTGTGAGTTCAGCATGTTGCTGCAGTAGATACAAAGTCTGGGTCCAGTGGTTTGAGTTGAGGTCTCTAGCTTTGCGCAACGATGAAGGAGCAGGAGAACTGTAATGTACAAAGTTATATTGTCCCATCACCATTCCTGATGTTCTTTTGTCCCAGTGGCTGCTAGGACATGCTTTCTGCTGTCAGAAGGGTCTGTGCTTGGCGCTGAGTCAGAAACCTGTTCAGCTGTCATGCCTCTGAGCAAGACAAACACACCAGGACATGCCTGCACATGCCGGCTCCTCTGACAAGCCATCATCTTTTAGGAGCTTTGGCTACCATCCCCGGCACAGGAAGGAGATGTTCGTGTCATGGATGCCCTTTGCACCACCTTGGTCAGATCTGGAGAAAAAACGCAGTGGGGACAGTGGCATGGGAGTTTGATCCAGCTGTTCTCTGACGTCAGTGCATGGAGCAGCAGAAGGTTCTGGTTTCAGGGCTGCTGTTTAGGACTAGAAAATTCTCCTTTCAACAATTCTCTGTTTTATTAAAACAAAAAAGCTTGAATGCTCAGGCAGGAAGAAATCATTTTTCCAAAATAGACAGTGAAGAATTTGGGAAAACTGGAAGGAGGCCAAGGAATTACAACAGTCTGAAAGCTGGGTGACTTTCCTGAGAGTGACCAGGGAAGCTTTCAAAGCCACCAACCCCCCTTCCCCACCACTGCCACAGGAGAGCTGAAACCTTGGCAGGCAGAGGAGTCACTGCCACCACTGCTGCCTCCTTTTCTTGCTGCCAGATAGAGGACAGACTCTCCTTTTTCACTCCATTCTGCTCACACAGTGGGAGAAGGGGATCAGCAGCAAAATTACAAGTGTGAGCCCTTAATGCATCAGGTTGAACAATGGGCTTTGGAGGCGTCTGCCTTGTCGCAAGAAGCAGTACAGCTAGTTCTGTAGTTCATGACTACCGAGTGCCATGGAAAAATACCTCATTGTCCTGGCAAAATGCTCCCCAGAATGGAAACACCCTTCTCCTTCTTTCTTCAGCTTCCTAATGGGAAGCAAAATAACAAGCCAGGCCCACAATTAAACAAACATTCCACTAACTGAGCCGAGCTCAAGTGTAACAGATGTTGCAGTTGGACCAGGCTGGAGGCCGGGAGCAAGCCACTCTGGTTGGCTGATGCTCCCGGGATGCTGTTGCTGAAGGGGTTTCTTTTCCACACCATGGCCTTCTCCTTCCACCAATCTTTCTTCCTTTTTCTCTGGTATGCCTTTTTTCTTGCTCTCCTCCTTGTCCTGGTGCATCCCCAGCTGCTCCACCTCATCACATTTCATTCATCACTTCATCAATTTCACTTTTTAGCATTCAAAACCACAGGATTTATTTCAGAAAAGCTCAAGAGATGGGGCAAAGCCATGTCAATTAACTTTTTAGGCCATGTTAGTATAGAAGAATAAAACAATTCTTTTTCTCCATTTCATTTCTTTTGATCTGTCTCCTCACTGGCACCTGGGCTCCACAAGGATGCTCAATGCCACCACCCAGTTCCTGCTGTCCCCCCCAAGTCTGATGGCTGTGGTGCAGGTGACTGTGAGGCTGTAGCTCAGCACACCTGAGATGCCCACCCCAAAAGTGCTTCTCCTGCAAATATTACAGGCATCTCTGCAACACAAGAAATTTGGTGTTTGAGAGGTGACAGAAATGGCTAAAGAAGAGCAAACAAAAGGGAAATCGTGTCCATTTCATATCTGGCTGAATCCATCTTCTCTGTGGCTTTAGAACTCTGGTGCAGTCCATGATGGGAGTCTTATTACCTCCAAGGCTTAAGGTCCCTGACTCCTCACCTGGCACTAACTGATTGATGTCTCTGATAGCCCATGCATCCCCTCATTTATGGGGATCTGTTCCTTCCAACTCCATGTCAAAGGGACCAAAATAATTTGGCACAAGGCAGAATCAGAGGCTCTTGGCCTTGCTTGTTCCCCAGCAAAGCTGTGCCAGGCTTGTATTACTGCTAGAGGAACAAGAGGGACTCAGGGCTGGGTGACAGCCCAGTGGCACTCCAGGACTGGGGACAGACTTCACAGGCCTTTGGGTCACTCCATAGAGCAAAGCCTCCTTCTCTCATCCAAGAGCCATGGTCACCAACACATTTCTGAGGTGTTTTGAAGAGGAATACAGGGCTGTATATTGGACCATCTGTGCCCACACACACCTTTGGTTTGTCTTTTGTTCTACTTGCTCTTGCAGTTACAGGGCCCTGTGCAGTGGGGTTTTGCTTTGCTCCAGGCTGCTGTAGCACTGTGACTTTTGTGACTATTAATAGAAGTCTAAGGAAGTAAGAAAAGTTAACTTCTCTTTCTCCTTCAAGCAGGGAAGCTGGAAGATCCCTGAAATCTTTCCTGAGGTGTCTCAGAACAGGGAATGTGCCAGCACAGAGGCCCTCAGAGCCACATGTCACCAGCAGAGTTTGGGACTGGAGCATCCCCCACCTGCCATACTCAGAAATTCTATGCAGTGGAGCAGGTAAGCAGCTCAGAATGAAGCCTTTCTTGGTTTACCCTATTTGTTGGGCAAGACAGGCTGGATACCCTGGGCACTGGCAATATTAAGCCAACACTACCTCTCAATGCTCTGCTGTGGTAAGAAACCAGCCAAATGCATAACTGTTACGAACCCGGGCTGCTAGTTCAGCATTCTGATGGGCAGAGTGAGAACAGCACAGACACAGAGAGCTCCAGCCAGAACAGGCTTTCATTGCTCCCAGTGCAGTGCTAAGTAGTATTTCCACTAATATGACAAATTTATGAAAAAGCAACAAGGAGCCTTTAGCAGAAAGCATCCCTGTTGTCAAAACCCTCTTCCAGGTGAAAATGAGAACCAGTTCCAGGTGAACATCCAGGTATTCCAGACCACAGAGGTACTGGAAGTAAATCATAGCAAGCCAACCAACCACCTATCCCTTTACTTATTACCTAAGATTTGAGGATTTTATACTTTTGAACTGCTTACACTGAGATAAAGCACCTCAGATGGAAAATTTCATGGAGGCATTGGCTTTTACTTCCTTTTTCGCGGTTGATAGACACAATGCATGCACATAATGTGACTGCACTTTGATCAATACAGCAGCAATTTTACAAGGTTGGCTCTTTTAAAATAGTTCATGACATGACCTAAAATGACTAGGAATTACCATCCAGAAATGGATATCAGACTTCAAGTAACTCAGGAGATACCCTGTCCTGTAAAACAGTGGTGCTTTTTTCAAAAAATGCATCCTTCTTCTCACTGCCCTTTATTCTTCACCCCACCCCCTTTTTCTCATTTAAAACACGAATTTACCTCTGTTCAGTTCCCAATCTGTTGCGCACAGCATCTTTTATTTTCACAGCAGCTTGGAAACGCAGATTTTGTGACTAAGACCTAGAGAGACACACCTTGTTACAGGAATGTATCTGGGCTGTGGCTGCAGAGCAGCCTCTCTCCTCTCACTGGCTCTGGGGCTCACTGGATGCTGCTCTGAGCCTGTTCAGGATGCTGAGCAGCAAAATAAAAGCAATTTTTGGTTTGGTTAGATTTTATGGCCAGCTCAGTGTATTGAGGCAGTTCTTTACAGGGTCAAGTGAAAAGGAGGGGAAAAGAGGGAGACCAAGTAGGAGAGTGTGCTCAGCAGAGAGATTGGCTGGAGATGCTGCAGAGCTGCTGCCTCCAACCCTGTTTGTTTAATGCTGGTACATTATATATCTTGTACGGATGGTTGTTCTGGTTCTTGCTCAATGCATTGACCAGAACATGCTGTTTAACAGCAGGTCTTCCCTTAGTCCCATCCCAGCAAAGACCTATGTGGTATCTGTATTTAAAGTGCATTTAATTTCAGTCTTCTGTAAGCAGGACTATTTCGATAGAGCTGGGGAAGTAATGACACAAATAGTTGATAGCACAAATAGTTGTGCTGGCAGATCAGAAGAGGTGGCAACCTCTGGATGAGAGCCGTGAAAGGCAGCTGTGAACAGACACCTCCATATAGAGTTTGGCTGCAGCTGGAACAGGATGCACAGCCTAGAGCTTCAGTCACCGCTCTATCAGGTCAAAGGAAGGGGAAGGGTGAATCAGTCCAGAACAAATGAAAACTATTCTGAATGCTGGCTCATAAAATGAAAGGCAACTTTTAAAATCTCAGCAAAAAAAAAAGATTTGGCTAATCTTCTACCACTCTCTGATTTCTGTTGTCAATCTAGCACCTGGTTTAATTCCCATTCCAGACAAAAGTAGAAATACCAGGATACCACAAGTAATTGTTGGTGCTGTAGCTTTTCAGGTCAGGAAGAAGCAAAAGTAGTGGGGATTTCTCATTAATTATCTTACCAGTTTTTAAAACTGTATCTGTACAGTCTTGAGTGTCTCAGCCTCTTCTAGAGCAGACACTGTAAGGCACAAGCAATAGCACCATTTCTGATTGTGACTCAGTCCACTTTGGCTGCAACCTTTCAGATGCCTCATCCCATGAGCTCTGGAGCTCTCCATGCGTTGCTTCACGTCCAAGCGAGCATTTACTGGAAAGAGAAAGTAAAGTGAAAGGGTAGCACCCTCTGTGACACAGAGCAAGAAATGAAGGCAGGACTGAGTGAGACTAAAAATGCTGTGTGGTGGCAATTCTCAACCATTGTAACAGCCCTCAGAAGAGCTGCTACAAACCAGAATAGCTTGTAACAGCCCTGTGGGACCAGAGCCAGAGCAAGGAAGGTATCAGCCAGTTTTGTCCTCCTCACAGAACTGAATCTTAGCATGACTTGGAAAGCAAAGGATCTGTTTTCTCTGTCTTGGAAATGGGGATCTAAGGATGCCAGATGATTAGGGCTCTTTTGACAGAAAGTGCAAAATAGAAGTATCACCCTGCGATCTGCTCACCTTTCATCCAGCGATTACTTTCTCTTTTAGATCCTTCTGTCCCTCCTGGATGGAGCATTCACTGTTGCACAGCATTGGCAATGGGATGCCACGCTCATGCAGGCCTGGAGGAGCCTTTCTTTTTTCAGTACCACCATCAGGAAGAAAAAAAAGTGACCTTTTGCTGCAACCAGACCTGTTCTTAATCCTCAGGTCACTGGTGACAGCATCTACGTATGCCTACAAACATTCTGGGAGATCTCTCTGATGCAAAGCCCCTTTGGCCATGTGCTGCTATGTAAGGCAGCCTCCATCTCTTTGCATTTCAATCGCATCCATCTACAGCCAATCATCCAGGAATCTCCTCACTTGCATGAAGTCCCCTCTGCTCCATAATTACAAGGGCCAAACTAAAGTCTTTAAATGGTTTATGAGGTGATCCAGGTGATGCGGATGTGACCTAAGGTATCAAAACTTCCAGGAATAAAGGGGGCATCCTTGTTAGCTAACCCCCTTCAGGGGCTGGTATGTGGCAAGCACTGGAATGCACCGCTTTTCTTCCTCTGGCTTGATATAATTACTTTCAGTGTTATTTAAAGCTCTGACTAATCACAGGCAATGGCCAGGTTTATAATGCAACAGTGTGTAGCCTGGAGCAAATTCTGACATAATTACACTGTATAAATTCCCCCATTAGAAATGACACTGCATTGGCATTGTATATGAAGCAGCCTTCGTCCAGTTAACTGGCTCTGTGAAAATCTGTCTGACAATTGTTTACCCTGTTGATATCTTATTGACACTTCTTAAAATGATGAGACTGTTACATGACAGCCAATGGAAGCCAAAGGCTGAAGAGTCTCTCCTTTCCTCTTGATGGCTTCAGCTGTGGTCGTTTTCTTGCCTGGTTTTCTCTGGGTGAGGCCTTGCTCAGTTCTGATCACTCTGAAGTAGAAAAAGAAGCATGTGTTTATAGTACAAATCACAAAAGCCCATAGAAATCCTGACTGGGGTTACATCATTTGCTTCAAGGAGCAATTACTCCCCTAGGTCCTATCCCTTCACTGCAGTGGGATTATGGGCCATATTAGGATTTGTTCCAACCTGGCATCGCCTTGCTCCATGGCAGGGTAGCAAGAGCCAAGCTGCTCTCCTGCTGGTTTTCGCTCATGCCAATGGAGCAGCATTGTGATGGGCTAATTTGTCAGATCCTGGTATGTTACTCTGCAAAATGATTGCATAATATATTTGTTTCCCACTGCAGTGTCAGGGCTGTGGCACATTTGGATGGCCTGGAAAGAGGGAGACTGTGCCCTTGGTTGGGAGGACAATGATAGAACCCTCAGGACAGTGGCCAGCGCCATTTGGGCAAAGGAAACCAAACACTTTTCCAGTTTTGGGGCACTGATGCAATGTAGGTCAAGGAATGATTTTGACCTTTTCGGCCATTATCTTACATAAGGATCAGAAAAGAAAAAATAATAATCCGAATAAATTCAATGAATATTGGTTACAAAAACAAAAGCTTGTAGAAAACTTCAAAGCAGTTTTATCACCTCCCTGAGGAAGGTTCAGGAGGTACCCACTGAAAACGTATTGTAAACAACAGTCTTTCTAGCAGCAGAATAGCACCAAATGGTGATATGGTTCAGAAGTTGGGATAGGGCAGTATGATTCCAGCCTGCCTCTAGCCTGGGAGACCTGGGCTAATTTCAAGTATGGGGAATGGGATCTGGAGCCTTTTCAGATCTTGAGTTTCAAGCTGGCTCAGAAGACCAGGAAGTCTCCAACACTGGCAAACTTAAGAGATAAATGGAGGGGTTTTTTTAGTTATAGCTGAAAAAAAGTCCTACATGTAGGGGATTATCCCTTGCAGTTGTCTATAGCAGTTAATTTACAAAATCCCAACAAATGAGTTTCGTTGTGAAGAAAGTGAAAAAGACTATTCTTTAAGGGAGGTATTGACACAACTATTTGGGAATCTTTTGGGCTTCATGCAATACAAGTAATGTTGGTGGCATTTTTCCATTTTCACCAGCTAAGAGATGAACTCATTAACCCCCACCCCTACCCCAAAATCTGAGGCAATGTTGCGTCTTTTGTTTGTTTGTTTTCAGCATCATCAGGAAAGCTGTGATCTGGATGCACCAAACTGTCTCCTTCTTAAGCAGTAAGTAATGCCTGTAAGAGATTCTTCCTAATCATATTCAGAGGCTGGAGCAAAGTACTGAGATGCTGTTGCATGTATGGAGACAGTGGAGTGGTCTCCTGCTGGTGTTTCCAAATCCCGGTGCCCCACACTGAGCTGGGTCCCTATGGGAATAGAGTATTTTCCCCAGTTCCCGCCCTTCTGGGGTGCATGCCCTTGCCAAAGCCAGCAGCAGCATGGAAGAAGTTAGCACTGCTGTTCCCTATGGCAAACCAAGCTGTGGCTGAAAGAGTATTTGGACACCCTGGGCTGCCAATTCAGAACTTTCCTAAAACCAGCAGTAAAATTTGCCTCCAATTCCTTTTTAGGAAAAGAAGGCTGTAATATAAAGTCCCATTTTCTAGGCATTAAAAGTTTACAACCCACACCATTAAAAGCAACATTCTGTGTCTGACTTAATGTTTGGTCTTCACAAACAGCTAGGAGGAAAAGAGAAGGTTCCCTGTTTGTTCTACAAAATAGGAAAGTGGTTGGTTTCTATACTGTAAATATGCATTAGAAAGCTCTTATAGGCTTGTGCTGGGGATTTGATGTTTTTAACTGACTACATTCCTTACATTTTTGTATAACTGCCAAGAAAGCTAAATAAAATGGCTTTTTTAGTGTTTTCTCTAAGAATAGCCCAGCTTCTTTGTAAATATAGCAAAGGAATTGTTGATAATAATTCTTTGGGAGAATAACTGGTGTTATTGATGTTAAAAGTAGAAAGATTGCTGTTTCTCTGTCTCAGAAACAGAGCTAACCAAATAGGCTGGGACTTCAGAAAGCCTGAGCATTCCTTGGCCAGTTACTGAAACTAGACTGGTTTCATTCCTGTGCCAGAAGGTGTAGAATCAGAGAAGACTGGCACTGAAACTCACTCACGTAGAAAGAAAAAACCCAAATCCTAAGATTTGCATTTTCTTTCAGGATGCAAAACTGAACTTTTTTCCTCCTTGTTTGCATTTCTCCATTTGCAGATGGTTCTGCCTTCTGCCAACTTGCCCTGAAAAACTGGGGTTAATTTACTCAGTCTGATTCAAACGTGCACAATTAACACTTGGGCACCCCTAAACCTTTACAGTGTTAGGGGAAGTCCCACCTCCTGAGATACCAGCATGCAAAGACCGTCATTCTCAAGGTGAGCCAAAGTTTAGACTACAGAACCTTGGCTATTGCTTATTTGACACCCATCATATATTTGCCAGGACCTTAGATGTGTTTTGTAATGCCATGCAATAAACTGGTGGTAAAACCAGGATTGCGGCATGAGAATTTGAACCAGCCCATGCCGTGCTTTGACTGCTAAACATTCCTGCCATCCAGGATTACAAGACAGTGGAAGGTTCTTAATCCACTTGTATGTCACTTCCAGGGAGAAAAAAGCTACAATTATTTTTTTAGGGTTGGCTGAAAGCATCTGTCTTCCCTGCAGTTGAGACAACCCCTCACAAAGGCTCCCTGTCATTAACCAGACCTGCCCTTCAGTTGAGCATGCAGAGATTCGGTGCTTGTTCAGCCCAGCTTCGTCAGGGCTGGTGGCCCTCGTCAGGATTATTTTTCAAAACAGACTGGGTGGGGCCAGGCTATAGCATACACTGCCCAGACACTGCCTTTTGTTTGTTCTGAGTCTGCCTCCTCCCAGCTTCCCCAGTTGCTCCCTATCTTTGCCATAAAAGCTGCTCAGCCGTTGTTCCTGATTCACCTTTGCCAGTTCCACACAGCATTCTATAGCCCTCTATGATCATTTACTCTCTCATTTACTTCCCAGACTGAAATGCCCCAGTCTCTTCAGTTATTCCTCATAGAGGTATAGTAGGTTAAAATAGGGCAATTTTAGGAAAAGCAGTAAGCAGTCAGTGCTGTCATGACTGGGTTTTTTTCCTCTGTTGTCAGTTTGGTTACTTGCTCTCTTTGTCAGTCAGATTTACACTGTGCTTAGATGGCATTTTAGGGCAAGCATCCTGGCATCTTTTGAGCCAGAGAAAGGTTCTGTGTTTCACCTTCAAGCCTGTGCTTATGCCACACATTTGGTGATATCCAAAGCTACAATATTTCAAATGACAACAAAATTCATGCAATCTGTAAGGGAAAGGCTTTTCATCATCTTACAAGTGACTTGTGAATGTAAGGTGGTGAAGGATGGAAGGCAGAGTTCCCACCCCATAAGGACTTTCAAGATTAAAAAATTAAAACAGCTCCTAGTGGTCCCTGTACCTATCAATTAATGCAAATAAAAACCCAACCAACCAAAAAGCAATAACACCAAACCCCCCTTTGTTTTCATCAAGATTGAGACATGACACACAGGCTGACTACAGCATTAATGAGCTTGCTGTGGTTTAGGAAGATTCAGATCCTTCTACTGTTGTTTCCAGTATGCACCTGGGTTGGTGGCTGCTCTGCTTGTGTTCTTAGATTTCATGTTACCACTATTAGTTCCAAATTTGGGTGCATTTTAGCAGTGGGACTTTGTTTGGGTCTAAATAGCCGCTAATTTAGCAGGCTCACAGAACCTCAATCCCAAATGAGGACAGAATTATGAAAATTGATTGTCCTATGAGATTTCTGCCATTCAAAGTCAAATTCGCATGCTAAACTTGATTTGTCTATTCCTTTTACTACTCTATGGAAAAATCTGAGCACTGTGATAAGGACTGCGTGAAGTAGAATGAGAGCAGAATAGGTTAAACGTTGCAGATATGCTCAAATTGGGGTTAAGGAGAGATCCCAACCTGGGATCCAAACCACTTTATAACTTCTGCATAACTGGATAATTGAGCTATAATGGGATGCAGAGTGCATGTTTGTCTGCCCATGAGAAGCACAGCTTCTTTTAAGTTGCCTGGACTACAGGCCCCAAAAGATCTTGTACTAACTATAGGATAAAGTATCTGTTGCCTCCCTGAATCCCTCCATGTGCCTGAATAAGAGGGATGTGAGTGAGGGCTGAGTTCCCAGAGTGGGTGCAGGGAGCACAGTGTGAGAGTGCGTGATGCTGTTCAGAAACACGGCTTAAGGTCAGACTCCACTCTAAAGCTTCCCCAGAATCCCAAATCCTCTTTTTATATGAGTTTCACTCAAACACAAACAATTAAAGAATTTCATCTTCTCCTACTACGGTGGGAAATCTTGGATGCTTCTCTGGTCTCTTAACTTTATTAAACGGCCCCAGAGTGTTCCCTAGATAAGGGTCCTGCCTGGCTTCAGACAATGCAAATCTCTGTGTTTGATGTCAGTTGGTCACTGATGCCAATTGGCAGTAGGGAAGAGAAATAACACAGCTTGTTGCAAAGAAGAAAAAAATGACGGGCAGCTACAAGCCTCTCGTGTCTGCTCATATGATTGGAATGATTTGACAAGGACTCCCATCAATGGCACCATTTCAGAGACCTCAGCATGGGCCATTGCACATCTCCACTATCTGTGTCCTTTTATGTTTCCCCTCCTAAAGACAGCACCAGCCAGCTTTGGAGCTTAAGCACCATATGTTCTGACCTCTGCCTGGAGTACAAGGAGGAGCTTTTTGTAGTTTTAATTCTGGAATTTGCCCCATTAATAGGCACAGTCTGGTGGAATGGGGAGAAACATTCCTCCTGGGCCGGATTTCTCTGGTCTCCAGCAGCTCTCTCATCACCAGGGTTTTGTCAAAGCGTGCAGTATGCTAACATCCTGCCAGCTCAGTTTTGGAAAGCTCACTCAAAGGCATTAGTCCCACCAGTGCAAATAAGGTGTCTGCCATGTCTGCTGGTTTCTTCCTGGTGCACTGAGGCAAAGCAGCCTTTCCTTGTCAGTCATTGACCAAAACTGTTGATTCTGGAACAAGTGACTGTGCTGGATGCCAAAACCTCTTGCAATCTGGGAGGCAAAGGTGTTTTATTTTTAAATTAATTAAGCTGTAGAAGGAATTTTCCTGAGAACTTATTTGATATCTGAAATGGAAATGACTTTCCTTCTCCAACTTCACCTACACAACACTCCAAGTCACATCCAGAGAGCCTTTAGACACATTCTTCTCTCCTCTCCAGACTACCAGCATTGGAGTTCCACTGCATTTATTTCTAGACAACTGACAAATATTCCAAGTGAGTCCAACTTGAATTTGCTTGCTGAGTTAGTGTAGTGGACTTAGTTCAGTCTAGGGAGAATGTAGCAGTTGGAGGGCATTTTCTGGTCTATCAGACACTTCTATCAGGGCTGATCTGGAGGAAGTTTGGTCCAGTTTGGTTAAACTGTTAAAATCATAGCCAGTTCCTGAACTGCTTGTTAAAGCTCAGGTCTGGTACATCCCACTAGATGTAGGTGTTTTCCAGGGAGCCACCCCTGCTCTGTTTAGCAGACAGTTCCCCCCTTCCACTTCCCAAGAGCACGCTGAGAGGGATTTCTGGGTAGCTCCAGGCCCCTGGACACCAGACACCTCATGACCTCCCTGCCTCCCAAGAGAAACAGCTGTGCCAAAGGAAAGCACAGCCCAACGTCTGCGTATGCCCAAAGCAGCATGGACTGTCCTTGCTAAGTGCTGTCACAGGTTCTGTGGCTGAGGAAGGACCTTGCATTGCAAAATGCATTTTGCAGACACAGAGAGCAACCCCATGATAAGAGAGGCTTTTAAAAAACAAATCTTATTGAGAGGAGTGGTAAGCCCAGCTCTATCTCTATCTAAAGACACAGATCCTGGTGGCACTGATAAACTGCTGGACTGAGAACCTTATGCCCCTTGGCTCCTGTAGGAAATAGGACCTCTACTAGCATCTGTAAATAAATATCCCCCTGTGTGTTTACACACTTAAATACCTTTGCAAACCTGGCTCCTTGCCTGTTTCTCATATTTGGCTGCTGCTTCCTAATGTTTGCAGGGTAGCAGGAGCAAGAGCTCAGCTGTAATTTGGGGTTGTATTGTGCAAAGTGCTGTACAGACACGGAACAAAAGACCTCTGACTGCTTCCCAGCATCCAGGTCTTGTTTTGAAAACAACTTCCCCTGTTTTGTTTGTTTGTTTATCTTTTATTCATTGTTTTCTTGTTTCCTTTATATTTCTGATGCCTCCAAGCTAGAATACCTTTGCCGAACTCCTCACTGAGCTAAGCCAAGCCTGCCACATGGAAAGGACTTTTTACCTGTGTCCTACTTATCTACACGTGGTGAGTGTGGCTGGAGTGAAGCTGCAAGGGTCAAAATGAAGGGTGTTAGGGGTAATACTGCACAACAAACTTTGTGCTTCAAGATTCCCACTGGGATTAGGGAACACGAGCACTGCTAGAATAAAAACCAAAAGTTTAGACCACGTAGAACTGAGCAGATGCAAACATGTGACACAAAACTGAAAAACTGTGCTCCAAGAGAGGCAAATGCACTCCAGCTGTGCCTGGAGTGGGTGGGTCATGCTTTTCCTGTGCCCAGGCTGTTTATTCGACAGCAGGATGGGATTTCCTACAGGTTTACGTCAAGGAGCTTCATGTCATGTCTCTTGACACTTAACTAGGTAAAAGTTATTGTATTAATAATCAACCAACCTGGGCTTCCAGACTGAGTGACAGTTTGCATCCATCCCCAACTTACATAAACCTAAGCTACCATAATTTAAAGAAAAACTTCTTGAGCTGGTGTTTCCTGTAAAAGCTCAATAGAAGAAGTGTGTCTTCTGGGTGCTTTGATGCATTTCAGGTTCATTTTGGGGCTCTGTCATTCATGGCAGCTGGTTCTCTGATTATTTTATATTAAGGACCAACTTCCAGTAACATCAGTGGCAGCAGGATTTCAGCTCTAAAGCTATTATTAACTAATGCAGCACAACAATGCCTGGCTTTCATTCTGTTTTGTTTTCTCCCAGGGTCAGAACGTGTGTGTATCCCATTAACTCTGTCCTCGCTGCTCTCAAGATGTTCCACACAATTTTTTTTTTTTTTTTGCAAGAAAATATATTTTACTAGGCAGTTTTATGAGAGCTGACAAAATGCCTCATAAATAACCCAGCAGGAAATATGGGGTAAATAAAATTTTTACAACTTTATCATAAACCTGAGAAGTCTTTGGTTCCTTTTGTAATGGGATGAGCAAGGTATTTCATTAACGGAGAAGACATGCTCTCTGAAGCCCAACAATTATAGACACAATGCCTTTTTAACCTGCAATTCAGTCAAACAGATTTGGTGGCAGTGGAAAATATTAAAGGCCCTGTTTTGACACTTTGGGTCATGCTCCTGACAGATCAATTTGTGCTGTAGGTTCCCTATGCAGCAGAGCTGGAGAACTGATGTGTGCCTGACCTGTCCCCAAAGTATTCACGACCTCTAAGGAAACACATATCTGGGAGAATCTGCTCAGGACAGGCTGAGGCTTTCTGCTGCCTTCGTACATCTCTGAGTATGGGGCTGTGCCTGGGCCTCTAAGTGCAAAAAGAATACAAACAAATAGGGTCCTCAGGTCTTTAGCACAAGCCTGAAATGCAATGATTTGGTGGAAGACCAAGAGTCTGAGATAGAAATGCTTGGAACAAGCCTCAGTTCTTGAACTTTGTGTGAAGGGGGAATTCAGCTGTCAGCAGGAGGATCTTTGATGTGTTATATTTTGGTACTGTGGGAAGACAGGAGGGGGTGTCACTTTTAAGTTCTTTTCACTTGTAAAAACTCATGTTGACATCCATAACTACTTTCTGCTTACCATGAAACAGAAATTGGGCAAAATACAACCTGTTCCTGGGTGCATAAAAGGTAGGGAAACTATCTCCCAAAAGAAGTGATAAGGTGCCATTGTAGGCCTGCATGGTCTGATGAAATACCAGATGAGGTGATCTATAGTGAAGGGCTTTGCCATTTCTCATGCCTCTTGTTCTCTGATCCCCACCCTATTTGTGCCTCCAGCCTGGCTAAAAACTTGAGAGAGAGAGAAATCCTGGAAAGGCTGTGTTTCACAGAAGCATTGGAGGTGTTCCGACACCCTTGTTATCTTCCCTGCATTGGGAGCAGACCAGAGCGGACACCACCACCCAGGCCTCACCTTGCTGGCCGGCCGCACAGGTTGTACTCCACAGCTATGGCTCCCACCTCTCCTCTGGAGCATTCTTGCATAAAACCTACCACCCAGGGTGGTATGGGCCCCACCTTCCCTTGGAGGCACTGCTGCATTCCCTGCCTTCCCTCTCAGTCCCTCCCTGCTAGATAGCCCTTCCCCACCTACCCACCAGATTGCCTGGGTCCTTAGGACATCTACAGCAACTTCCTACAGGAATGTCATGTGAGGAAAGCATCTAAACCTTTTGCAGCTAAAATGTCATGTAAACAAAGAGGTAAGTTCACCCCACCCCACACTCCAAAGCTCTTGTGATGTTGATTTTTTTAATGGCAACCAGCCACACTTTGGGAACAGGACACCTACAGGAGACCTGGTCCCTGCACCAACAGGTTTGCAGTCCTTCAGCCTGATCCTCCATAATCCTGAGTACTTGGAGCCCCAGCTGGCTTCCAGGCCAAGTCAGGGTGTCCCTGTGAGATTTGCCTGTATAACAGCTCCAGTGTCTGGCATGTTGTCTGGAAAGCACTGTGTAGAGAGACAATTACCACAGCCCTTTCCCTAAAGGAAGTTCCATCTTGGCACTAAACAGCACAGTGGTATGGAGAGCACAGCCCTGGCAGAGCAGACTGCGGGACTCTGCCCTCCCCCGGCACTGGCTGACAGCATGTCAAGGGAAATTGGCTTTTCGGTGGGACACACTGCTTTAGTGAGAGCCCATATGTTCCTGAGTTATCTGTTTTGAATCCCCCTTATTATCCCAATGGCTCTGTCATCACGCCACTGCCTCTAGCCTCCCCTCAGGCCCCCACCATGATGCAGAGGTTAAATAAAATATCATTTCCTTCTAATTTAGCCTTTGCCTTTGGCAATCAAAATGCCCTTCAGGCCCCTGTGGATGCAACCTTCCAGGTCAGGGTAGGACATGGGAAACCCCTTCCCAGGCATTTCACTGTAGATAATGTGGCTGATTCATAAGATCATTCAAAGCATTGCCTTCTGCTGTGGCTGCTGCTTTCGGTACTTGAGGTCTACCTCCTTTTCCCTCCCCACATCACCACCTCTGCTGGCCAGATTTTGCAAACCATCTCCTGGGAAACCGGGAGCCACAGGAGAAGAAAAATAAGAGCAGGTTAGATCTACTGCAGCAAAGTCTCTGTGCATGGGACAAAAAAGCTGCATGAGTCCAGAGAGCAAGAGAACTCTGCCCCTGCTCTAGGAAGGGCTGAGCCAGGGAAGCAGCAATACTTTGCAATTCTGCCACTCCTGTTTGAGCCCTTGAGTGCCAGAGTGGACAGAAGAAGTGGGAGGACTCGTGCTACTGCTGGGCAAATATAGGAAGAGATGGGGGAACATATGCAAATCTGCCTCTAGAAGCATCACCTGTGTGTTATTTGTTAGGTTGAGAGTGCAAGACAAAGCAGCGGCATATATTTTTAGTTTTTATAAAATCCAGTATCCTGTTCAGCATCTTCCTGGAGACTCCCTCTAACATAACACCCAACAGAGATAATGCTGGTAAAAAAACCAATAGTGTAAAGGGAAGACCTATAAAGGACAACATATAATTTATAGTGGAGTGTTGTTATTTTAACCTCTCCTTCCTCGTTCAGTTTTATGTATTTGAGTTGAAAGTGCAGAGGCAGCAGGGAGATACAGAGCATTAAGTTCACCCTGTAAAATGCAACATAGGTAAAAAGGGGGGAAGTCTGACTTGTTTTTGTCACTTCTGTGATTTCCAAGATAAGTAGGGTGAGTTTGGAAGGAAAGTCTCTAGTATCAGTGTCCCACACATTTTTCTGGCTGTGTTTGTCCATTTCTGACATGGTCGAGCGCACAAATGTGTGGGGAACAGATACAATTATCGTGTGTCCTAGGACTTGGCCCCAGGTATCTCCTCACTGTCTGCTCTCAGCAGGAGATGCAGTAGGGATGCAGGAAAAGGCAAGCATTGAGGAAAGGACAAGGTATGGGTTGTTTGTGTGCATCCATGGTTATCCATGGATTAAGAACCCTGTATCATTGGTGGATGGAGCTGTAGGGAATTAGATCACAGGATCCTTTCAGAAATAGAATCTATTTATCTGTCTGTCTGTCTGTCTATCTATCCATCTTAAAGCAGCAGCCTCCTAAATATCTATTTAAAGCATTTCAAAAAGCTAAGCTGGCAAGACATGAAAATCAGAGGGAGACAGCAGGGTGGGGATAGCGCCTGAGAGCCAGGAATAGAGGACAAATGGTCTCCACCCCTGCAAAGGTTCCAGCCCCCATTCTCACCCTGCTAACATCCCTCCCTTTGGTAAACAGAGACAGGCAGGTTTGCACCTTGTCTTCTCAGACAAAGGAGCTGGCCCTTTGTTTCACTGTGTGACTCCCTGGCAGATGGAGGGTGCCTGAGGGGTCTTGTTCAAGGAAAGACTCCAGTATGCAAAACGTGCCCACAGGCAGACAGCAGAGGGGTGGGTTCCCTCCTGTGAAGGAACTGGGCGAAACAGTGAAACAGTTTTTGTCTCTTGATGGTTTTTTTTTTGACTTTGAGAAGACACAAGTAGTTTGTAGTTTTACTAAGTGAACCTTTTGTTTTAATAGGAACTGAGAGGGAAACCTGGTATTTGGACCCAAACTTTAATTCCGAAGAGGGAAAAAGCCAAAATCCTGATGTCAGAAGCGTGTGTGTATTTCAAATATTTAAAATTCTTGCACAAAATTTCTTAGGAGGTGAGAATCTGACCCATAAATCAGTACAATGCAAGCTTTGCAAAGTCCTAATATTTGTCAATCCTTGCTTCCAGCCTCAGGGGACTTACTGTTTTTTATTCTTGTTGCTTTCAGTGGGAGTAAGAGAGGGAGACAGAGGAAATAGCCAGGCCAAGGAACAAGAGTTGATATGAAGCCCATAATTAGTTGGTCAGTTAGTCTATCACTCAACGGTGTGTTTTACCAGGTCTTTCTCCAAGGCCCTTGCACCACATGTGTGGCCTAAGCTGGATGTAGGTGCTTTCTCCAGCCTCCTACAAAACAAAAAGCCAGGCTGAGGCAATTACATCTCTGAAAACATTGATTTATTGTAGGAAGTGCCAGGCGCTGCATGGGGAGATGCATTCCCATACCCAGCTCTACTGTGATGGCAGCTCAGATCTGCCTCTGTGGATGGGCATTCTCTGGGTTGAAACCAGTCACCATCGATGGACCTGTTGTGCTGATTTGAAGGTCTCAGACTGGCTGCTAACAGGAAGATGCCCACAGTGCTGTTGGCATGATTTGTCCCCTTGTTTCATTATTTTCCTTCCGTACTCTGACCTATTATTAAGAGACCCACCTTCTACCTAGTGTTTCTGTTTCCCCTGATATATTTGTAAAGGCCTCTTATTCTCCTTAATCCCTTTGGTTATAATTAACTCATTCTGCATTTTTGCTGCCCTTATCTTTTCCCTGCACGCCTTAACTGACTGAATATTCTTGTTTGGTTGCCTCCCTATTTTCCATTTCTACTGAAGGTTTTCTTTTTAATCCTCAGATCTCTGAGAAGGCTTATTTCTTGCATTTTTCTTCTTTATTTGCTCTTCTTTTCCTCTCCCACCTTGCTATGTGTGTAAAGACCCCATCTACCTTACATACATATAGATCTCAGGACTGATTCACATGGCACATTACTTGCTCCATTTATTAATTCACTTCAACTCATTCACCTTTTTCCTTTGGCACTATGCAATTTTTTTTTCAGTGCTGGATTTGCCCTTCCTTCTTGGGAGATTCCTACCTTCTCAGACAGTTCCTTTCTTTCAACTAATACCTTTTGTTCTACAGAAAACATACAAAGGAAAAATTATTTCTTTTTCAGAAAATATTATTTATGCAGGGTTTATTTTTGACCCAGAAAACCAGAAGGGCTGAATGTGGACTCAGAGCTCTCCAGCACTATGTGGCTGTGGATCAGCGTGGTAAAAGCCCACAAGGGATGGTGCAGATCTGTTCACCATTGCCGTGCTGAGGCAACCTCTCCTGCCTGCTATTTTAGGGTGCAGAAGGAGGGGGCTTGGGCCACCCTCTCACTCCTCAGCCCACTGCTACCACCTCCCTCAGGAGCAAGCACAGCGAGAGGATGATTTATTGCTAACAAAGAGATACAAACAGTAGTGCGATCTCCAGCCATGCTTTTCCTCTCCCTCCCAAGGACACCTGAGGGAGAGGCCATGAGGCCATGCAGGTATACTGTGTAATGCAGTGAGTGGGGATGGGGATGAACAGCCCATTCTTTTGTTCCTGTTTTTGTGGAAACAGAGGCTAAAGCAGACACCCTTGGTGAAGATGGCTGGATGCTCGCTTCACTCCATGCTCAGTCCTGGGCGAGGGCAGCAGCAGCTGCCCATGGCCATGCTCACAGCCAGTCTTGCTGACCTTGCTCCCTGTCATCACTCTTAACAATGCCCATGACCACTTTTTTACCCTTTACTTTCTTCCAGTTTCAGGCTTTGCTGCTTTAGCACTGCAGTTCAGCAGGGTAGAGTAGCGGAGGGAAGGAGGAAGAAGTTTGGGGGAGTTGTTTTACAGAAAAAAAGAAAAAAGGTGAAAAGGCAGTCCTCCGGGGCCTGGGCATGTTGGTGGTTTTGTCACTTCTGTTGCCTGATCCACCTTTTCAGACCCTCATGAGGAAACTTCTGAGAACAGCCCTGAGCCGGCCCCGAGCCTGCGGCATCCCTGCGCACAGGCAAGGGAACAAGAGGTGCCCAGCACACCGGGAAGGGGAAGAGCGAGGCCAGGCTGCTCCCAAACACACACTCACGCATGCACACCTACCAGCTTCCTTCCACAAAAGAGGCTTCTTTTCATTTCCTGCGAGAGGAGGAGGTGAGAGAGAGGGAACTTGAAGGCTGCAAATTCCTCAGCCACATATCTCGCCTCCCTCTCCTTTCCTATGCTGCCTGCCAGCTCCACATTCAGGAGCTGCGGCTCCTGTTTCCCATACAAATAGGCAAGGCTGTACAATTGTGCTTTTAAACCTTTCGAGACATTCTGTTGCTTTGGGGGTTGTTTTCTTATCACAGCATTTGTGTGCTTTGCCGTTCAGAGCCACCTCAAGGCTGCTCTAACTCCATAGGACCAAGTTGCTGGATAGCTGGTTTGGAGCACAGGCATGCCTTGTGCTGTGGTTTAAGCATTTTTTCCACCAGAGCTGCCCCCTTCTCGCCCCCAGCCAGCCCCAGGAAGCTTGTCTTCATGCATATTGACAATTACTCTGTGCTGGAGCAAGGCTTTTCCAAACCTTCAGCACTATACCTGCCATTTCAAAGGGATATTGCTGTCAAGCACCCAGCTTGTCACAAAACTGTGAGCTGGAGACACTAAAGCAGCAGGTGGTACCCAGGTGCGTTAGGCTAATCCTCGGCTTTTCTAAGGCAGGGTTACTTTCCCTCACTAGTAACTAGGACAAGCACAGGAGAGGCAGACGGTGTTTCTGTTACATGGCACTTGCAGGCTTTCCCTTATTTTTTACGAGGTAGGCTGTATTGCTTCTCTTGTGTCAGGGACAGACGTTAGGGGTAATGGGTGAGATCTTATTCTCTCCAGAGCTGTGGCAAAGCAGCTCACACCAGCCACCCAGGGCTGCTGTGACTGTGAGGAGGTGGTGGTTCTTAGCCTGTTCAGAACATCCTGATGCTGTGCTGTGGCTCAGTTAGAGCCACTGCTGATGCAGGAGGGAGTCCAGCTGCCTCTTCTGTTTCTTTGCCTGACCTTGGAGGCATAAACGAGTGGTATCAATCAGAAACAATGGCTGAAAGTCAAGTAGATTTGGTGTTCATCTAAATAGGGGAAATCCAGGATTTCAGGACCTCGTGATTTCAGGTCCTGGTGGCTGGAGTGCAAAATGCATGGAGAGAAAGTGCACTTCTGCAGAACATTTCCCAAGGCATCCAAGGACTCTCTGAAACCCACAAAGCCTGCCCTAAAACCACAGCTGCAACAAAAGAGGAAGAGTCCACAGCAGAACTGGGAGCATATTAGACGTTGCAAAATCGGTCGCTTTCTGTGGTGGGGAGCATGTGTATAAATACATACATACATACATACATACATACATATACACGGAGAGAGAGCTGTGCTTTTTCAGCATTGGAGCTTAAAGTGAAGGCAGGATGTAGGAATGCTGAGCAGGGGCGGTGATTGGTGATTTCAGGCAGCGCTCGATCAAGTGCACTGGCCTGAGCCGGTGGCTTCACAAAGAGAATGACCAGTCTTCCCAGGACCTAGTGCAGTGGATTTAAAGGATTCTAGGAGGTTCGTGAGCCACAAAGGTAAATTCAGCAAAAATTTTGCTGAATTTTTCTTTGGGAGAGTGAACCATCAGAAAGAGAGCAGCAAGGATGAGGGTGCAGATGAAAAGATGTCCAGTGGTGCAGAGTACGTAGGGCAAAAGGAGTGTAATTTTCAAGTGACATCAAGGAAGGACATAGGAAAAGAAAGCAAAAAGACTGTTAAAATATAGCCAGCTGTCTAACATTCCAGTACCATCTATGTTCTTGTCCTGACACCACTGAGTGCAGCTGCTGTTGAGTTCCAAGTTGTGCAGGATCTCATGAAGGCAGTGTTCAAAGCTGACCCCAGTGAGACTGCCCAAGCTGGCTGCTTTCCTGGGCATTGAGTCAGGAGCTCAGGGTTCACTCTGTGATGCAGGACCTTTGCTGGGCGGGTGTGTGTCCCTCCTGAACAGCTTTGCTGGAGCTGGAATGACTCTGGCAACAGGGATCTTGACAAAGAAAGGAAATTCACAAAGCCTGTGCCTGGACACATTGTCTGTAAGAGCTGCTGCTTCATCTGGACAAGCCTCTGATCCCATAGTGCTGGTGCATACTTTGGGAACGTGCCTATGGTATGGTTTGCAGTCAGAGCTGCCTATTTTGCCTGCTGCATGTATCCAGCTGCAAGTTTCCATTCTTGGCACATGACCATGTCGAGGGCCTGCACTAACACAGATTAATGGATTACCACAATACTACATGATGTAGAAAAATCCTGCCTTAACTGAGCAGGCATAGACTGTAGGGCTCTGAGTTAGGCAGGTGTAGAGCCTGTTCTGAATCTCAGGAGTCTGTAGCTCCTGGGCACAGCAGACTCATCTCCTGGAGGACTTTAGAAAGCACAGAAGGAAATGTACTGGAGATCCTTGCTGCTGTCTCAGTTCTTCTGAGCATGAGCTCAGCAGAAAAACAGCTACTCCATGCTATGTCTGGACTGCAGGCGGACAGGCTCCACTGGGCAAGCCACAGCCCTGATTCCCTGACCGCCTCATCCAGGCTAGGGATGTGGTTGGAGCTCTCTGACCTCCTTCACCCACACACGCAATCTTTCTTCCTAGGAAGTGAGATCAGACCTGCTGTAACCCTCAAGATTGAAGGTCCGAGGAGTGGCTGAGACCAGGGGTTACAGCGGTGTTTCTATCTCGGTGATTATCCATGTCTTGCCTTGCACTGGAGCAAAATTCACTTTCATATCCCTCAAAGACAGCTTGCTGTGGAATTAGTGAAGAAAAAGAGTGAAGCAAGAAGATAATGCAGTGGGAGAGCATTTCTTTGCATCTTTCCTGGGTAGAGGCATCATCCCCATTCCCATCACTTGCAGGACCAGCTGTGATTTCTGGCAATGCCAGACACAGCCATCACACTCTGGGTTCCTTTTCCTTTCATTGTCCCTCTGGAGAACAGGACTCTTGTTAAAAACCCTGCAAGTATCATTGAGAGCCAGCTCTATTATTCACTAGCCAGTGAAGCAAGACAGGCATACTCTCCCACAACCTAGGGATGCCCCTCTGATCTATTACCGATGGGGCTATCTTTAATGGGATCAGAGCCTGCCCTTTTTCACATCCCACAGGGACAACACCTGCCCACCAGAGAACAAAGAAGAAACCTGTTGTGATGGGAAAAAAAACAGAGTTCTCTCCAGAGAGGCAGCTAGGCTGTTTGATTAAGAGCATCTTTCTCCCAGCCAGCTGGTTTGCTAGCAAAACAACCAACCAGACTTCATCTTTATGCAAGAGAGAAAATCTCTGTGAAGCAAATGCCATGAGTCCCATTTTATTCACCTATATAAACCACAAGAAATCTGGGGAAATCTTTGCAGAAGAAGACTGTAGGAGCAAGAGGGAAAATATTTCTGCCTAAACCAAATATTCAAAAAATATTCTTAAAGGGTAATTTCAGCACATTTGAAATTCTGCAGCAAAGAGATCTATTTAGAAGCTTCATCTCTAGCTTGTCTTCCTTAAAAGACACAACAGTTACCATTGCTGTACATTTTTCTGTAGCCCCTGTCTTCGCAGAGGTGCAGCATCCCAGTCAGGCAGGTCCGATTCCAGCTGTGTTTTCTGCATGAATGTCCTCTGGAGACTGTCCTATGTGTGCACATCTGCCCAGGAGTGCCCTTCATCTGTAGCACTCCCAGTCCTGGGGCAAGAAACCAGGACGGGACCAAACAATGCCCATCTCCTTGACAGTGGTGCCAAAATCCAAACCAAACCATGCCTTTTTTTCTCTGCCTGTTTTTCAAATTGGAGACCAGGCTTCATTGCTGGTGCTTATCCCATAAGCTGCCCAGAGGAAGACTGGCATATGAGCACAGGTGCAGGTTCCAACAGGTTCAGAAGAAGGTTGCCTATGACCCGGGGGCCTTTGTGATACGTAGTTCATTAGCCCTGTCCAGAGCTGAAGTGGAAGGATTCAGGCATGCTGGGTGTGTTTGTGCATCCTAGTTTCTTTGGCAGTTTGGCGACTCTGGTAGAAGTGTAATTGTGAGCAAAGTTTTATTCCAGTGGATGCAGCACGTAGCAAGAAGTTCACCTTCAGTTAGAGAGGATCTTAATATGAAAAAAGGGGCATTGTGTTGAGTTGTTCAACAGCTGCTGTGTTCCACCCCATTAATGGTTGCAATTCAGGAGTGAATAATATAAGCCTTAGATAAACAGCCGGTAAAATAATTTGGGATCTTTCCTGGCAGGGGGAAGCAGGCAAGTTACTCAACAAAAATAAATTATTATTCTCACTGCCTAGGAAATGAAGTGTTCGCCTTTTCATCATCAAGTGGACTTTCACACAAAATCTCTCCCCCCCTTCTGGAAGCAGCCCAATACCATTTGCAGTGTTCCCTCGCCATCTTCACTCTCAAAGGAAGCAAGAGATCATATTAGTTTGGATTCATGCATCTTCTCTGTTTTCCCTTCCAACCTTTGTCTCCTTCTCCATCCCATCCCCAGTCTTCTTAAAAATAACCCTCCCAACTGCCCTTCTACTGTTCTGTATGGGAACAAACACCATCTCCTTTCTTGGGGCAGCTGCAACATGACCGCAAGAGAAGCAAAAGTTTCCCCCACTCGCTCCCTCCTGCCAGACTCCGTGTGTCCGCTTGGTACACGATGTGTCTGCTGGGCTGGGGCAGGACTGCAAAGCACTGTGCCTTGGGTCTTGGCCTCCATCGGATGAACAATTTCCCGTTGAAGGTTACTCACTTCCTGTTTTCCATATTTAGACAATCTGGGCCTATTGGGAGCTTTGATTTGTTGTAAACTTGAGCTGTTTTAAACGTTAAGTCGCGGGAGACTGAGGTGGGGGAGGAGGGGGGAAGGCCTGGAGACAAATTAGGGCTATTTAATACCAGGACTGTGTTCTCTCTGCAGTGTTCTAGTGACCATTAGAGCATGTGAAAGGAAGGTCAGGAGCTGACAGCATGGGAGATGGTGAAAGGGCTGCTTCACAATGAGCCCGGGGCTGGAGGCGCTGCATGAGGCTCTGTGTGTGCATGGGGCTCTCCGTGAGTGTGTGTGGTCAGCAGTTGGAATCAGCCGGGGGATGCACTCCAATGACTAATGTCTCCAGTGTGTCGTTTGTGCCACAAACAGCTGTGTGAAGGTGGTAAGAGCAGTGCAGCAGATCCACAGCAACGGCAGGGAGGAGCCTCTAACCTAGAGAGTGCTGTGCCCTTTCCCTCTGCCTATCAGTACACATTATGCTGACATTTGTTAGAACTTGTCCTGAAGTTTGCTGGCCTGGAGCAAGTTAACACTTGTATGTAGCTAATAGGGTAGGTCATGTCTTCTTTATGCCTGCTTTGCAAGGGTAAACTGAGGCACGGAGCACTGTAATTCTGGTTGTTTTAAGAAAGTGAGTGTGTGAGGGAATGGAGTGAGTCCTAGCACCCGTCAGGCAGTGGTCTGCCTCCAGAGATGTGCTTTTTCATCAAGAACATCTTTCCTGTGCTGCTGGGAGTAATGCTTGGAAAGAGGAAAATTGTGTGCAGTCCAGAGTGCCTGTGGGCTCAAAGGTTATGTGAACGATTTTGGTCTGTTCCTTTTTGTTCATCTTGTTCTCTTCTATCTATGATTAACTCTCAACATGGGGTAATTTTACTTCCAAATTTTTCAAGGATCTGCAAAAAAGAAAAGAAAAATAAAATAAAATATTGGATGGGCTGAATTATAGCAGGAGATGGTATATTAATCTGAATTTTACAGCAAAATCCAGTAGGGACTGCCTTGAAATCACCCTAGCAGTATAACTTGCTACCAGAATACCAATGTGGGCAAGTGAGAGCGAACTAAAGAACCAGAGATAAAAAATCACAACCAAATAGGCAGCAACATGTCCCAGGTAAAGAAATCTGCCATGTACTTTCTGCCCGACACAGAGCAGGCAGAAGCTGAATCAAGAGCCAGGGGAAACTGAAAGCATTGGGGGAGACTTTGGTGAAGCACTGAAGTATTTAGAAGAAACAAGGGTCCATGTTCACACTCTGGCATTGATAGGCCCAACTCCAAATGATTTACACAGGGTCTTGACCTTCTTGAGCCGGAGTCAACTTTCCCCCAGACAACTCCCTGCAGCCCAGAGTGCAGAACCAAAGAGAGAGGCGCATGCAGGATACAGGCAGGTGGCTGTTTTCTGCCTGGCACTGCTGTATCGGCTGGGTTAACAGTGTATTTCCCTGATTCAGGTTTTTATAGACAAAACAGTAGCAGTTCCCTCCCTCAGTGGTATGTTGAAGACTTTCCCTGAAGGAGGGGTTAGTTCTCTGTTGTCTTTCTACCTGCTGGATGTTTTCTCTGCTGTATCTCTCACCCTGCAACTGCATTTTGTTCAGATGCGCTTTTGGTGCTCAGAAGTGCAACTTAGTTCTTACTGCAAATGCAGGGCAGTTCTGCAGTGTCTCCCATAAGTTTCCTCTGACAGTGGTCCTTGGCCTCCCAGCAGCACCTTGGTGCAATCTGAGCCCTGTTAGGACAAGCTCTGGATCTGACAGGGACACATCAGACTGAACCACCAGGGTTGACTACAAAGCTGGCACCACAGAGAATTGCACCCAAAGCTGTTCAAGCAAATGGTGTCTCTGAATTGGCACCAGCCAGCTGCCCTGATGCTGAGATTTGATCTGTTAGACCCAGAGCAGCCTGGTTTGCACTCATATCACCATGCGTAAAGAACAGTCACTTAATCTCACTTAGAAATGTTTGCTTGCAAGGGCCAGATGGCCCAGGGAGTTGGGCTAAACAAAGCATTTTACTTCTAGGTCATGTATTCTAATCCAGTCCAGGTTGGTGATAAATGAACATACTCACCTGATAGCCACTTTTGGCTTTATTTTTGGTTGTTTTTCAGGCTAATTTCCATGGGGAGATGCCTCACCACAAAATCTCCCTCTCTGCCCTGCCACAGTTGGTACTGATTTGACTGTCTCTGTGGAGAAGCCAAGGATCAAATGCTCAATGGTGCCAGACTCTTTTCTTTTGCAGCCTACAGGTAAGAGGAAGTGTCCTGTGTCTGACTGTGTCATGCCTGCTCTGTGGATGGGCAGGAGTTCAGTTCATAAATCTGCTGCCCCAACCCCCTCCACCAACATGAAATTAATTTTTTAAAAAATGGGAAAATGCTTAATTGCTGTTGACATATAGGCACTCTCTGCTATGAACTTTACATGCAATCACAGATAACAGCATCAAAATTAACGCCTGTTTCCCACTTGTCCTGCTATAAGCAATAAATGCTTGGCAAGTCAGTAAATAACAAAATTCTCATGTGGCCATCTACAGGTCACTAGGATACTTAAGAAGTTTGCATTAATTATATCATGTTTGCCATCAAAGAGGGGATATTAACCCTTTTGAGCTGTTGCAGGAAAAGAGTGGAGTCATTTGAAAGTAAGCAAATAAAATCTTGTCATTAAAAGTGCAATCTTTGCAAAATAATAATAATTAAAAAGGGATGTTTGAAGTAAAAACCTCCATAGAGATCATGGAAAATACAGTACCTTTTCAGCTTTCCTTTTATTTATTTTGTATTTTGACATCAAACACTCCCTGTAACCTAATCTTCTTGGCTTTTGATGTGGCTGTGGAGACATGACAATTAAGCATGGCTTAAAACAATAATCCAAACAACAGGAACCAAAGGTAAGTAATGTCAGGGTTCCCCCTTCACAAAAAGCCTGTCCCCCAGTGTTTGGTGGTAGTGAAAGGACCATAAATCCCAATTTGTTGCCTTAATATCTGCTCTCTTCTTATACTTTATGTTGTACTTTACACACTTGCTTCATTTCCATTCCCTGCTGTTTGTTTTTCTTCTCCTATGCAAAATGTCTGAAGACAAACACATTGCAGAGAGGTGGTTTGATCTTTCACAGATTAGTGCCATCTGAAAAACATGGGATTATTTACTACCTGTGTTGCAGGAACTGCTGAAACCCCTGCTCAGAGAAGCACACTCCTGAGGGCACTGAGGGATGCACCACCCCTCCTGACAACTTGATGGATCATGGCCCAAGTTCTGTCAGTGGATCCAACCAAACCAGCAAAATGCCAGCAGAGGCAGCCCCCAGGTAAGCCAGCATCACAACCTGAATGGGATGTATACTGTGCAACCAAAGCAAACAGCTTTATTATTCCATATTTTAAAGAGATGTCACTAGTTCTCCTATCTCAGCTATTCAAAGATGGAGGGAGAGAGGCTGAGTTTAGTTATAACCCCGTCTTAAACCTGTCTGAAAAAAAAAAAGTGTCTTTTTAAATGAAGCTTGCATGGTATGCTATAAACAGCCTCTTTTTTTTATTATTTTAATGGATGTTTGCACTAAGCCTTGTTGAACAAGTTAGAGAGATGATTAACTCCTCTGAAATGATGCAGGAAGGCCTTGTCCCAGTTGCATGTTCTTCCTTCAGCACATCGAGAGCTGCTGTGACTCCATGCTATTCACAACCAGGGCTTGCAACCAGGGCTGGGCAGGAGGCTGCAGGGGGAAAGAGAAGCACTGCTAGAAAGGGCTGGAATTTAGACACACGGACACTGAGAAAGGAGCTCAGGTTATTTTTTTTCCTTAATGAGTAAAGAGTTATCCCCAGGCTGGTTTCCATAGAAGTGAGACATATCTCCCAGGGGGTCAAAGGAGGAAACTCAAAATCCATTAGCAATTTTCTTGAAAATATTGTTGCAGCAGCAGCAACAATGCCCACCCTAATGCATGGCAGGGTGACTTTGCAAGACTTTGTTTCACTTTGTAAGGCCCCATGGGGTTCCTTGTGTGGGTCAAACTTGACTGTGTGATGAAAGCAGCTGCAAAATTTTGGTCATGGAAGATCTGTTTGGTAAGCACTTTTCTCCATCCTCCCATGCCAGCCCATGTGCACAATCCCTGCACCCAGGGCTGCAGCCCTCCTTCCCAGGGCAGCACTGAGCAGCTCCAGGCTGGCTATCCCCCCTTGCTGCCTTCATACCACTGATAATGACAAGTGGCAAGAAACAGGTTTCCAGGCTGAGACTGTTCCTTTGGAGAATTTTCCCTGTTCTAATACAGGTCCTGCCTTGAAACCCATTAAGCAGCTGGCCATTTTTCTACATTTACTGTACTTTTAAAATGCGTTTTTAATGTAAACGTATTTCTCCAAACACTTTAATAAAAGAAACAACACAAAAAAATTTCAAGAGAAGCCACAGTTCATCATCTACAATGTGGCTGCTGCCTCAAAATTAAACTAGCTTAGAAACTTAGGCGCACTTAACTGCATGACACCGTCACCCCAAAACAACACTGGAGAATGTTTTGTACCTGTGCTTTGAATACTAAATCATTCTTTAACTACCTTTTTTTGTCCTTCCCTGTTAGGTTTTTGAAATATCAATAGACTGCTCTGCATAAAGTATAAGCTAATAATTCTACTGGCAACAATGATGATAATTTTTCCTCTCTCCCTACTAAAAGCAGCTTTTATGACATGAAGCAGGGCACAGGTAGTTTCACAAAAAAGGTATTTTATTATTCTTAGCAATATTCACCTTGAAGGAATATGAGGAAAGCATACACTTTTTACAGACAATATATAAACATGTTGTACATAATTAACAATAACTTAGTTCACTACTCCAAAAATAAGCAATTAAAATAAAAACAGAAAATACTGGAGAATTTTTTTATGCTGATACAGGTACAAAATAATTTAAATCTCAACTGCCATTGTCTATGCTGCAGTGACTGACAATATATTGCACTTTGTCAACTGTATCAGTAATCCTTGTTTTTCACCCACATCCCTTCCCCTCTGCCCAAATCCTACAGAAATTTGAGTTGGGTACAAATAATGTACAACTGTACCATTGTAATAGGTAAAAAGTAAAATTTGAGGTAAAAAGTAATTTTTTACCTCAGTAGATTAAAAATTCTTATGATTTCTCCCAACCAATTTAGTTTCCCATTTGTTTCCACTTCTTTACAAAGTGCACCTATATGCCTACGCAGACCAAAAAAGGAGGAAAGCAGGATTTTCATGGCTGCTTGGTCCTTAATTATAAAATACTAGAATTACAGATTTTAAAAAAATTTACACACATCCATTTTCTGTTTCATTCTGTTTTTTTCTTTAAAGCAGGACTTTTGTAGTAAAGATACAATTTGGCTTAAAAAAAAAAAAAAAAAGAAAAAAAAAGATAAACCTAACAACAAAATAGTTAAAATTTTAAAAAATAAAATAAAAAGCTTGTCACAGAGTTAAGCTTATGTGGTTTACATTATCAAACCCCTCTGTTCATTGGGGCATTTTCATCAGAAGTATAGCTAAATATGTACACTGTAAGTTATACTGGAGCTTGTGTTCACGAGAGGCATCAGATCATAACAATCAATAGAATACACTTCACATTGGCAATAGCTTTGTTTTTGGTCACTTACGTACAATATGGTTTATTAACGGGAGACTTAAATTCTTTTTTTGTTCTTTTTTTTTCATATAAAATCCGCTACGGAAAACAGACGTTCCCCTTAGAACGATGCTTTCCCTCAGCTGTCTCTGTGTCTGGGATTTGACGGATGTGTGAAGCTCAAACTGATTGTCTCTCTTTTTCCCCCTCTCCAGTGATCTCTATCTCATTTCTGCCCTTCCTCCCTGTGAAGTCCACCGGGGCCTGGATGCCTGAGACAGCATATGTAGATGTGGTGGCCACACTGCCCAAAGTTTACCCAAGCAGCTAATCTGCATTTTTAAGCGACAGCTGCCAGCACAACTGAACAAAATGCTTCAACCTGTAAAGTCTGCGAGTGGGATGGTTTTTGTGCCCCATAATGGTTTTGGCTGTGCTAGAACTTAGCTGCAACACAATTTTGGTAAATGCCTGTATGTCACCCCTTGCTAGTGCAGGATTGCCTTCTCCAGAGATTTTTCCCAACAGTTTGTCTGACCTAGGCAGTCTGGTTACAGGAACAATAGTGTAGCTGGGAGAGGGGCTCTTTTCTAAAATAAATCTTTCATGTTTGGGAGAAAAATGAAGGAATTGTGTCAAAATAATCACCATCTTGGGCATATTAAAATCCCATATTATGGCTAAATTTTTGCTTTGTTCCTTGCCCTCTCAATCTTTTCCCCCTTCCTAGTAACTTTGGTATGGAAGATAGATGGAGCTAATCCAAAAGGGCTGTCAAGTGCATTTCCCCTCTCCTTGTTTTGAAGGCAGCTTTTCTTACAGGGTAGCCATTGCAAATGACAGCACAAAAATATGCAACCAGAGGGGTTGAGGCTTTTTGTGGAAAATGAAATAAATATGACTTTGTGTCTGATTTTAAAAATTATGGTTTAATAAAGACGTCCTTTCTTTTTTCCTTTTTTTGGTTTGGTGTTGGTTTTTTGTTTGTTTTTGTGGTTTTGTTTGGGGGTTTTTTTGTTTTGTTTTGTTTTGTTTTGTTTTATTTTTTCCTTCTTCTTTTCCCCACCCCAAACAAAGTCCGCAATAGAAATCCAGCATGTCTGGCTTCCGGTGAGCCAATTCCATCCTGGGAGGCTGCTTATATGTCTTTACAATATTCACAGTAACAACAAAGAGAGAAAGGAAAGCCAGTTCCAAGCCTTCTCCTTCAGCTTCTGCCACCTTTTGCTTCATGCTGGACCATTAAGCATCAAACAGGTGAGTTCTTTTTTCTTATACCTGAGGGGGCAAAGTGCATTATAGGCACCACTACACATTTCTGCAGAAGATCCATCATTTGCAAGGTTTTAGTCGAGCATTAAGAGTTAAATCATATTGGAGCAAAGGTCTCCTTTTGCCATCCCTACATTCTCCTCTTGGCAGAACATTGTCTTACTTGGTGTCATCTTAGGCAAAGTCTCATGTTCTTAATATCTGGGTGGGTCTCTTGGTCATCAGGTTTTATCCCATAGCTGTAACCATGCTGGATGGGTGTGGGTGTCCAAATGAGATGCTGGAAGATGGGTGGATAGGGGTAGGTGTGGGTAGGATGTGTCCAGAGTGGCTGAAAGGGGGCAAATGCCCCATGGGTGCCATGTGACTGGCAAGGGCAGCAGCACTGAAGGGAGATGACTTCTCCTGCATGCACTTGGACAGTTCCTCAAAACACTCAGAGCCTTTCTTGCTTTTCTTTGATTTGTTGGACATTTTCCTATTCCTAGTCTGAATTCCTTCCTTTTTCATGGTCAGAGGCCTGTTCACCTGCAAGAAATGAGAAAATCAGGCTCATGCAGACAAAATTACCTTATTGTGCAAAAATGAAAATATTTGGACAGCCCTCATGTGTTTTTCCTGGATGGAGACCTTTTTCTGGCCAAAAAAATGGTGTTTCTTTCTGCAGAACTTGTTTATATTGATTTGTTTAATAAAACCACACACACAAAAAACCCTAGACATGAAAAACAAATTGAACTGAATTTGGCAGCTAATGACTCTCTTTCCCGTAGGTTTACCCTCAGTCCTCATTCATTTCCTAACAGACGATCAAACTAGGAGGCACATGCTGACCCAAATTCAGTTCTGAGACATGAGCAATCTTGTACCAGTAACCTCTGTTACTTACAGTGTAAATAACGTTCCAACGTATCAAGTGTTCCTGCTTAGGATTAATTTCTTTTAAAAATATAAAATAATACAACAAAGCCTTAGATACAATTATTTTTTTACAAGTCAAAATTAAGATAGCCCATCAGGATTAATTTTTGCACAGAGCCCATTCCAAATGGCCTCTGTTTCTGGAGGGAACGGCACACAAAACCACTCAGTTAAAACCAAGTGTGGCAGCTCTATTTTGCCTGGTTTGCCCAAGCGTTAGAAGCCAAGCTAATACATTGTAATGTCACTGAATTTAGCATCACTATGCTGACAAAGAACGGCTGTCACTTCCCAGGGGAACCTTAGAGACGGGGCAGGAATAAAACAGCAACCTAACCCCTGAAACCAATAAAAGCCTAGTGTACACCATGCAGTTAAGACATCAATCCAGCCTAGGCAAGCAGCAACACATGAGTTGAGTAAATACTCACATTGTGCAATTTATAGTAGAGTCCGCAGGCATTACAAACTGGGTCCCCGTTTGCATTACGTCGCCATAAGGTCGTGGTGGTTGTCTGACAGTTGGCACAACAAGTCCCTGCTCTCCTGGCCGCTGACTAACCAAAAGAAAAAGAAAATTAAAATGTATCACCAGGTGGAGGGAGATCATGAGAAAGGTCAAGTTGGACTCAATATGTAGTTTGGGGAGAACTTGTTACTAAGATTTTACAGAGCATCACAGCTAGGGGAAAGCTGCTGTCAGTTTTAAGTTTTATGGACGTTATGTTTTGTTTAAATTTAAATATTCTCCTATGCAAACTTTCAAGCCCCATGGCACTCTGTGTGCAAGGGAAGTAAGGAGAGAAACAATGAATCTCTGATTCCAGAAACAAAAATTTTAGAGGGGAGGAAAAATAATCTTGACTTTTTCAAATTTTCCCTTTGCAGGATTCTAGAATGCATCATGAATATGCATTTGCCTTTTTTCTTTTCATTTTCATTTTCTTTTCATTTCTTAAATGACCAATTTAGTCTGTGTCAATGTTGGGACTGAGTTTGAAAACAGAGAATCTTTAAGAATGTGATTTTTACCCCTCCTCTGGCCCTTGAAAGGTGGACACAAAAGAAAACAGAACCACATTACTTAGCTGGGTGCAGTATTTATCAGAGCCATCACCGAAAATTCAGTTTGCATTTACAAGTGAAGGAGAGAAAACAAAACCAGCTCCAACTTTCTTTACATATTTAGCAAACCAAATTTCATGCCTTGCAGCAATGATTCCGCTGACCTCTGTCCCTACTTAGTTCCTTGGCTGACAAACCCTCAAACAACTGTCTTAAAATTAAACAAAACCACTAAAAACCCACCACCCTTTCCTAAAACTATTGTTCTGCTGAAACCAAGGTGAGGGGAAAGAAAAATGCCCAAACATTCACCCACCTCCCAAAACAAGAACAGGAAAAGCAGAACAGCAGGCAGCCGTGATTCCTGGATGGGCCCTTGTCTAGCAGACTCCATGATAAAGTGTCCTTTGTGCACGGACAGTGATGTATAAAGTGTTATGGACAGACTACCTGCACCCCGTATTTTGGGAAATTATTTTGATTAGAAACCTTCAGCCCTGCCTCTAGAAGTAGTCAAAATACCAAGTCCATTTTATGCTACTGAATTAATGCTGAGGACTTAGTATTTTCTTAAATTGGAGTTTACTTCCTAAAGCGCATCAGTCGTGGTCATTCCACAGGGGCCTTGCTCCCTGGATATTTCTGCAATTAGCCATGGAGAGCCAAGGGGTGAAGCAGCAGCAAAGCTCACAGGAATGCACAGGGCATCTCCGTGAGCACAGAGCCAGGCCCAGGGCAGTGGGACTCCCAGAGAACTCCACGCACTTCCCTGCCCGCCAGCCCGGTGAGGAGCTGGCGCCATTGGAAGCACAGCTCGGCCCGCTCACCAAAGAAGAGCACAGGGTTCTGTTCTCACTTGCTCCTGATTTATGCCATGGCCCTCCATAACTTTCCCAAAGCTAATGGACAGTTCGGCAGTTTTAGGCAAGAATCAGACCCTCAGAGACTCATATATTTTGGTGCCTTACTCGCCTGTGAGAACAGGCCAAAGGCAGAAAAGCTGGGGTACCCCCTACTGCAAATGTACTCATGCAACCCAAACACAATTAATGCCAGACATCCAAACACTGACGTTATTAATACGATCACTTTGCTATTGCATGGCAGATGAACAAATTCCCAAAGACGGCCATCTCCTCTCCCCCACAAACAAGCTAACTACGGTGGAAAAAGGGGCAATAAACAAAGCTGTAAATCAATTAAAACAAAACAAAACATTTAAACAGCTGAACACTATAAGAAAACCTCTCTAATGTCCCCCAAACCCTGCACAGTGAGCTAAGTATAACAGTCTCCCAACACACTGGAAGGTGGAGACCTGTGTTTGCATATTTGAAACGGCTTACTGATACTCAACTATGCTGCTTAACTCTATGGCCTGTCCCATTCAGTCTGGAAAGCACTTGAGCCTGAGAGACGATAATGTTACACTGTTGTCTTAACATTTTTCTATATGTCAGTCACTTTAGAAGGCAAGTCATTAAGAAGCTTGCATAGCTGAAATTCTGACTTATGACAGAAATCTTCTGTATCCCATTCCAGTGTTAGAACAGTAATGCCAATTTTCTGCTCTCTGAACCTCATTGATATTTGCCCACAAATAGCTAGGAGACTTAGGCACCATAATTCACAAAGCTCCAAAAAATATATTTATTATTCTTAGCATTTTACACATTATTTGTGGAGTAGAGTGTATTAGAAATTTCAAAACAGCAAGCATGACTGGCAAGGTTTGCCTATAGAAACTCTCTAAAGCTTTTAGAGTCAGGAAACAGATACACAAAGTTTCCTTATCTTTAACGTACAGATATCCGGATAGGAAACTACTACCAGGAGCTTAGAAAGAACTTTTTTTTTTAAATCAGTCAAATGAAAATACAAAGTATAGGTGACTCCATGGAAAAATAATAGGATTTTTTTTTAACAGTAGGGGATTGTCTGGGGAGGGAACCAATATTAATATTGCCAGAGAATGTAACAGTGAAAATTACTTCATGGCTTTTATACAAATAATTTTTAAGTAGGGAGCAGTAGCTTTGACTCATCTGATTTGTTTTGCTTTTCTGGAGCTGGGACATTTTTTTAGTACGTTGTGGAGGACATTCATGCTTATAACTCTTTCGCTCCCAGTATGTGCCCAAACTGTCCCAAGAGGCCAAGCAAATGAGGAATTAAATTAAAAGCTGTCATCCAAGGATTAACGGGGAGAAGGACACACGATATCCCGCATGCATTGTGAGCGGCGGGGAGGCTTGGGAGAGAGGCGGGCTCAGTGGCCTGTGCCGGGTTGGGGCAGAGGAGGAGATGTGCCCCGAGGCACGGCAGTGACCTCGCCATGAATGACCCCCGTTTACAGTACAGCTCAGACCCATGCAGGGGCTGAGCAGAGATGAGGCACGATTGACTTGTGCCTGTGTGTGGTCCCGTTGCCTTATTTATCCCCAAACCCAGGAGAAATAAAGACACCTACCAGCCTTCGCTTAGGTTTAATGAGAGGTCGGTTTTGACCGTTCATTTTGTGGTAGAGCCCACAGGCGTTACACAGGTAATGCCCGGTGCCGTCTCTTCTCCAGAGAGGGGTAGCAGTGGCTCCACAGTTCACACACTCTCTGCCTTCTAAATGGAAACACGAAGAAACCGGATTTCTTTCTTTAAAAACAAATTCACAAAATCTTTTTGCATTGTCCTTTAGGCATTTTTCAGAAGTCAAAACAGTGTGTTAATTCTGTTAATTAAGCACAATCAGACAGCAGTGACAGCTACAGCACAGGCAGCAAGGAGCTCAGTGTTTCAAGAACTCCCAGGCTCCAGTGACTATTTTATGTCACGATCAGGAATAGGCAGTGCTCTCTGCAAGGTGAGAAAGAGTGACACTCTTATTGTGTCAGATGGAAGTTATCGTTTCAGCAAGGAGAACTCCCTGAGTGTTCACTCGGCACCGCTTCCCTCCCGTATCTATTGCACTCCAGTGGTGAAATCCTGTGTTCCCCTGCCATAAACACACCCGTGCACGTGCACAGAAACACACACACCTGCAAACACACAACATTTTAAACAGAGAGTCAGAGGTTTTCTATAAATCTAAGCAAAAAGACCTCCAATTCCGCACTTTCTTTTTTGTTGCAAATGCTACATGAGAAAGTAGAGCCGAGCAGACTGGGAATGGATACAGAATACCAGAGTCCCAATTATGATTTTTGTTCTAAAGGCAGAAAAACTGTGTTACAGCTGTTCGTTGAGAAAGTTCAGTTTCACTGGACATTACTGAAAAAAAACCAGTCTTATGAGTGCTTTTGTGTTTCTGTGATTTTTCAACAATCCAGTTTGGATTTAGTAGGGAGCAGTTTACGTTCATTATTAGTTTCAGTACAATGCGGTAAACATGGCACTGTAGAATGGTTGCATTAAATAAAACACAACATGTAACTCTTAGATTCTGCATCAGAAAGCTTCCTGCTAAAAGTTCATTTGCCTTGGATCGTTTGAGGGCAGATCTGCTTAATATAGAAATCTGTCTTAATACAGTTTATGCAAATCCTACAGTATTTATCTGGAAAGGAAATTCTTTTTGCTAATAACTGAAGCAGACCATGTTAAGTTCAGAGGGGCTTGTGTCTGCTTTAATCTAGGGAGTGGGTAGCTTTTAAACAACACAGTCTAGTGTGGAAAATGAGGGGACCTCTGCGGCACTGCATTTGTAGCTTTTGTCCCTCCTAGGGCAGGAAGCTGCAGGAGTCATCCTGTCGTGAGTCTTAGTTTTCCTACAAAAACACTGAGTGGTCACGAACTTTCCCCAGTTCCTTGCACTGGGAGCTCCCTTACAGAGGGGAAAAAATAAAAAAGAAGCAACTGTAAAACAAAACAAAAAAGGTCCTTGCTTCCCCCGTCTAAAAATCATCGGCAGCTATGGAACAAAAATTTTAAATACAGCTACTCAGGATCCCTCTATCTTTAGAGACCTGGATCTTGAACCAGTTTCCAAACTCGAGAGGTTTGGGCTACCCATTGCCTGTAGTTTCTCTTCTATGCACTACCGAAAAATACATTCACATAGTAGCGACTGCCTGGAAATAATGGCAGAGGAAGAGTGTATTTTTCCCCTCCGAGGAATCATTTGAAACAGTTCTGATGAGCTTCTAAAATAGCTGGTATTTTTGTTGCAAAACTCCTAAGAGATCACATTTCTAAATTATTGTCTACTTAAATAAAAACATGTCGTGTATTCATAAGCAAATATGTTCAATGGGATACATATGCAAATGCCTATAGGGCCATTTATTTTTAAAGGGCTGTCTAAATTCAGCCCCAATATATTGCAGTTAATTTCCTTCCATTGGTGAGAATTTTAAACCAAGAAAGTCAGTAGAATTATGTAAATTGGCATAATTTGTATCTAGCTGTATAACTACTATGATTTCAAAGTGCAGTCAAAATTTTGTTCAGCGCCTAATTTACGGATTTAGGACTGCACTTTTAGAAAAAATGCACAGGGTTGTGAACATGGAAAAGGTCTGCAGACAGTCGTTTGGAAGCAGAGATATGTCTGATTCAGGGTAAAAAAAAAGGGGGGGGGGAAGTATTTTCTAGTTAAAGTTAGACTGGATTAAGTTAGCAGTGACTGGACACCTTAGTCTTTTGCACTGGTATGTAAACTATATTTGAACTTTTGCTCTTGTAAAATGGGAAGGGAAAAAGGCCCTCTGCGATCTGAAGGGGAGCGGCCAGGGAAGTTTCGCTTTCATCTTGCACTGGGGCCTTGGGTGGTGTTAATGGATAGACGTGGAAATTACGGAGGGAGAAATACCTATCGCTGGAAAGTCCTCATGTGTCATCCATGGGGGTTTGTCAGGGGGGAGGGAGGGTCGAGCCTGAGCCCCTCAGGACCCTAAGGCCTGCTTCTCTCCGACGAAAAAGGTTTGGGTTTCTTTCTCCATATAAATCCCTCTTTGCGGTCTGCTGGCTCAGACTGCCCTGGTCCCGTGCCCCGCGGCCCCTTCAAGCAACCTAGGGCCAGTGCCTGGGTGCATTGACACCCACAGGAGCCCAGTCCAAGCTCCATCTCCTACTTTTAAAAACCCAGAAAAGAAGGACCAAGCAGTCACCTGTCCCTCCGTCCCGAAGAGGGCCAACACAAGCACCCAGCCTCGCAGCAGCCCGCACCCTCACCCCAACAGCCGGCGCAGCCACCCGCCATCCGCACGCAGCCCCGGCAGCGCGGCCCCTCCACCCGGAACACGGCAGGGAGGCCACGGGGTGCAACACTTACCCGAACAGGACCTGGCCTTGCTCCGCGGCTTGGGGGTGAAGCTGGACGCAGGCCCCCCCAGAAAGCTGCCCGGGTGGAAGAGGCTGCTGCTGTAGTCGTGGGCTGCCGGCACGTAGGAAGGGTAGGTGGGGATGGGGTGGTGGGTAGAGGGCTGGGCCCCCATGCTGGTGAGGCTGCTTCTGAGGGGGCTGGCGCTCTCCATCTTCATCCCCTCCGACAGCGACACTTGGTACTTGATGCTGTCTTTGTCCTCCTGCCGAGCCCCGGCGGAGGAAGAAGGGGAGGTGGCGCTGGTGGAGTTGGGGTCTGGGGACACTTCCTTGGGAGGGGTCGGGGGAAAGCCGAAGAGGTGGGAGCCGGAGTGAGAGGCCGGGGTGAGCGAAGACACGGAGGCAGTGCTGGAGGTGCTGCTGCCTGGGTACACCGAGATGGCCCCAGGTGCTCCGGCCGCCGAGGGGTGCAGGGGTGTCTTGGTGAAGGGGCTAACGGTCCAGGGGTTGTGGTGATGGGCAGACAGTGCTGCCTTGCTGCTGTCCAGCCAAGGGATCCCGGGGCTGTGGATAAGATGAGGCCGGCACATTTGACTCCCGGTCAGGCGGGCTGTAGAAACACAAGAGCGTTTGGGGTCAGCGTGGGGCAGCTCAGCTCGGAGCGGCTCGGGGAAGACCCCAGCTCCCCATGGTTGGGCAGCTCCTCGGTCTGCGGGCAGCCGGAGGAAGGCGGCCACGGGAGAGACTTCACAACTCGGGGAAGAGGAGCCAGGCTGGTGCAGCAGTCCCTTCGCCCTGTCCCATCTGAGGGAGATACCAGCCAGCCCGGCCAGAAAGAGCAAGGAGAGCCGGAGTGGGACTCAGGCACCCCCTTTCCTCCCACCCCATTCCTGGGAAAGTGCAGCAAACCCCTTTCTGCTCTATCTTTCTGAGCTGCCGTAACACTCTCTCTTCGGCTCCTAAAAACACCCCCAAATAAAATCCATCGCCGGTTTGAATTGGTTTGTATTTTGCATCCGGGAAGTAGCCGTGTCTGAGAAGTTTTAGCCTGTGCGCACACTATTTCCCCTTCCTCTCTCACCTCCCCCCTTTCTTTCCCTCCCCTCCGCTAGTCCTTGATTATCCCTAGGGTTAAAATCCACCCATGCCTGCCTTTCTATCCTGTTTTCGATCTCCTTTTCCCCGGCTCCGACACACCGAAGCGGCCCCGAGTGAAACTTCTCACCCCCGCGCAGGACATCCGCGGCCCGTACGGAGGGGCCTGGAGCGCTGCCGAGACGGCGGGGACGGGGCCGGGGTACTGATTTACCGTGTGCTTGGCTGTAGGAGACCCTAGCCCGGGCATGGGCGGAATTGGCGTAGTAAGGATTGCCCTGGGAGTCCAGGTGGTTGAAGAAGACGTCGACTTCATCCGGAGGTAGGAGCTGCGCTGGTTCCATGTAGTTGTGAGCCAGCCCGGGGTGGTGGCTCTCGGGATGCTGCCCGTTGAGCACGGCGTGGTGGGCCATCCAGCGAGGCTGATCCGTGGCCACTTCCATGGCCTTGGGCCTCCCCTCCCACCCACCCCCAGGCCAGAAGCGAGCGGCGCTCGGTGGGGGCGGGGGGTGCTGCTCGGGGGGTCGCTTTTGGCGCTGCCTGGTGGGTTTTAAGAGATTGGGGTGGCTTTTCTTAGAAAGAAAACGGCCGAGTGACTGCAGCGCGCCCTCTGAGGCGTCGGAGAGGACCCCTGAAGTCAGCGTGTCCCTCTGTCAACAGGCGGGTAGCGGAGGCAGCTCGGGAGAAGCGCCGGGGCAGCACCTGTAGGGAGAAACAGGAGGATTTAGCAGATCGGCAGCCCTGGGTGCGCTGCTCGCCAGGCCGACTCCCGGTCGGCTTCTTTTCCCAGAAGTACATGGTTGGAGAAGGGGAATCGGAGCCCCTCCTCCCTTCCAAAAATATCCTCTCCCCCAAAACTCCTTGCCTTGCTCTCTCCTTGCTCATTGCCCCACAAAATAAACTGATATCCCATTTCAAACTCTTAACTAAAAACAAAAAGGAAAAAAGGAGGGGAAAAAAAGGAAAAAGCTTCCTTCCCCCCCTGCTAGAAACGTCAATAGGACTTTTTCCAGCTGGCTTCAAAAGCAGGGTGAAAAAGGAAGAACGGCAGAACTAACATAGCGTAATTCTAGTAAGAACTCCAACTGACAGAAAAGGAAAAGGAGGGGGTAGAGGAGAAGAGCGGAGAGAAGGGTGTTTAGAGAAAGCAGTGAGTGCGCCCTGGCAGTGGCGCAGCGACCCCCCCCGCGCCCCACACTTACCCGGCGCAGGAGGCTGGGTGGCGATGAATGCCGGCGTGGAGGATGCGAGTGCAGCAAAGAGGGGGAGAACGGAGGGGAAATAAAAAAAGCGAAGAGGGAGAGGAGGGGGGAAAGGCAGAGCGAGCGCGGGAGGAGCAGAGGAGGTTGGACGAAGGGTGTTACTCAGATGGCAAAGCCGCTGCTCTGGCCGGCTCCGTCCCATCCCCGCGCATCCTATATGAGCGCTGGCGCCAGCTGGCCGCGGCGCCGCAGACGGGCCGGGGCGCGCAGGGCCGGCGGCCTGGCCAGCCAATCCCGCCGCCCCACACCGCCCCCAACCGCACCCCCGGCCCCAAACGGAGCCGGCCCGGGGGGGCGAGCGCGGCAGACCCCCTCCTCCACCCCCCTTACCCTGTTCGCAGCATCTCGCCCGGCAGCGCCGTGGGGGCTTTCCCCTCCCGGGCGCTGCACGCCCCTGCGGGGCGGGGACGGCAAAATAGAGGGGGTCCCGCCGGGGAGTGCGGGGATGCGGAGTGGGGAAGGGGGGGCCGAGCGAAGATGGAGTGCGGGAAGGGCTTGGCGATGGGGCCGACTCCGCCGGGTGCTGTCCCGCCGCCAAGCCGCGACGACCAGCGCCGCCGCCGGGATGCCCGGGGCTGGAAATCGGCACTGGGGAGATAAATACGCTAAAATCCCTCAAATCAGGCACAGCAGCGCTCAGTCGGGAGCGGGACAAATCTCAGCCTGGTCACGCTAGTTTGAAATAACTGTCTGGATGGGGAAAAAAGAATTAATAGCAAATAATTGCGAGGCTCCGCGCGGACACCGGAGACCGATGGGACGAGCAGGGCCCGGGCGGCGGGGCAGCGCCGAGACGCCTGCAGGGCAGGGACGGACCCTGCCCGCTCCTCGGCCCATAGTGCTCGGGCTGAACCCGAGCTGGGGTTGGCTGGCGGCTCTGGGCCCGGGGAGCCGAGGCGAGCCGGGCCGGGGCACAAGGACGCTGGCATGGGGTACAGCTTTCCCTGTGGGGCTGCGACATCGCTAACACTTTTTTTTTTTCCAATCTCACACTTTTTTCTTAAAATAATTAATAATAAAAACCAAACATCACAGTTTTAATATTTGCAGTTACTCGTGTGCTTTGGGGCGGGGAACGGAGGTGCATCCCGAATCAACAGGCTTTTTCTGCGGAGTTTGTGGGGCAGTTCAGCGGCAGCAGCCAGGGCGCGGGTCTGGCTTCGCCACCCGCGAAGGTGCGGATAAACCGGTCTGCTTTTGGGGCGGAAAATAATAATAATGGGAAAGGCGCAAATACTCCACGGAGCGCGGCCGGGCGCTGCGGCAGGTCCCGTTTCCCAGGCGCTCTTCTCCCGTTCCTCAGCCGCTGCTTTCGGGGGAAAAGGGAAACGCTGATCGCAATCCTTCAACCCTCCTAGCTGGGCGCGGGGCGAGGACACTGTCCTTGCCCGGGGATCGGGGCGGGGGCGGCGGGGAGCAGCCCCTCCGCTCGCCGGGCAGCGGCCGCGGCTTCAGCCCGACGGCGCGGCCGGGGCAGGGGACCCGGGAGCGGTGGGGGCCATGCGGGCTGCGGGCGGGGGCAGCGGGGCGGCCCTGAGGATGCTGCTGCTGCTGCTGCCCCCGGGGCCGCCCCCACGGCGGGCACCGCTGGGGGGTTGAGAGCTGGAGCCGGCCTCCCCTGGCCCGACCGCCCCAGTCACTACGACGCCGGGGCTCTGACGTCACCCGTCACTGCCAAATTCGCCAGGAAATTAACTTTTATTTTTTTAAATAATAACAATAATAATAATAATGACGGTAATAATAATAAAACTCCCTTTCCTCGCTGCGGAGCACGTCTGGTCGGAGCGACATGGGGCTCCCTCTCTTAATATTCCCCCACTCCTGTAACCTTCCCACAGAGGACCCTCAACGCAGCCCCCGGGGGGACCCACAGCGCAGCCCGGCGGGGCGGGGGAGTGGGGGCCATAACGGGCGAGCTAAAAGTTGGGACAGGGGGAGGCGATTATGCTGCCCCCCTCCCCCCCCGCATCCTCTCCTCTGACGCCTCCTGCACCCAAAGCGCGGGTGTCCCGCTCCTGCCGGCCCCCTGACTTCGGGGCTGCGCGATGGCGCCGGGACCGCGGCCCCCCCCGCCCCCTCCTGCTGCTGCGGGGGGGTCGCAAGCAGTGGGGCCGGGCAGCAGCTCCTCCGGCGGCTGCCGGGCGCGGAAGGAGCGGTGGAGCCGGCTTCTCCCGGGACGGGCTGGTTGGCCCGGGCAGGCCGGGGACAGGCACTGGGCCGGGCTTGGTGGGAGATAGGCCGGGGTTCGGGAGACTAAATGCCCCCCGCTCTGCGGAGCGTGCCCGGGAGCCTTAGTCCGGTGGTGCTCGGGAGGAAAGGGAAACAAAGCAAAAATTTAAAAAAAAAAAAATTAAAAAAGGGAAAGTTAAAAGGCAGAGAGAAAACCAAGCGAGCTTTCCAAATATCCGGCTTCTCCCTCCGAAGAGATTTTGTTTCTCTACATGCATCAATATCACCCAAGTATCACCCAAAAATGGATTTGTTGATGTTTTGAAAGAAAGGTGAGTATAAAATAAACTGGGACCGTTGCAGGTAGATCCCCGAGACTCCTCGTTCTACCCACCGCCGGAGGCTGCCGGGCACGGGGTGCGCCATGCCCGGGGAGTCGAGGCCGGTGGAGCAGGGCGGCGGTCAGCCGGGATCACCCGGGCCTCGCCGGCTCCCGCTCCCGGCCGCCAGCAAAATCCAGCTCCTCGCTATATGCTTATTAATTAATTTGTATGTTTTAATTACTGCCCTCCTGCCATCACAACGGAGACGCGATTTTGGGGGTTTTTTTGGGGGGGGGGGAATTGGGGTGAGCTGTTTATTTTAGGCAGGTGATAAAATCGCAGTTAACGAGCTGATAATTCGTTCGTGTTTGTTTTAAAAGACAAATTGTAAAGATTAATCAGGCGGCTTGATTTATGGCGAGGCAGACCCCGGCTTCAGGGCTCCCTGAAGCCCCCTTCTCGGGTTACCCGAGGCCCGGCAGGCGAAGGAAAACAAAAGGGGGCGAGCGGGCGACGGCGGTGGCTCCGGCCGTGCCGCCTCGGGACCGGCCCCTCCGGCGCCCGCCCCACCTCCGGGCCGGGGATCCGACTGCCAACTCCCCGCCGCCGGGTGCTGGCTGCGACCGGCGCCTCTCCTCGCGCCCACCTCTCGCCCTCTGCAACCCCTCCCATTAAAACCCTTTGTAAAATAAATGACCCCTCCAGGAGGGATGAAAGATTTCTGCTGAAAGACCGGCTGAGCTGGGAGATTTCCTAGCCGGCCGGCTCGCAGTATGTTGGTTTATTTTGTTCTATTTTATAATTTTTTTTATTTTTTTTTTTTTTTTTTTTTTTTTTTAAATTCCTGACTTGTCCCGTCCCCACTGCCTGGTTCTGGCGAACCGAGTGCCAGCTCTGGTCTCGGCCGCTGAACTCCCCGGCGGCACGGCTGAGGTTTTTAATTGAATTAATTCACGCACCGGGAGCAGCAGCGAACCGCGCTGGCTGCTGGAGGCGAGCGGCTTAGCTCCGCTCCGCAGCCCGCCGCTCACACGGCTGGTTAAACAGCTCTTCCCTCAATTTTCTGCCAAAGCCTCCCGGGAGAGGGTCTGACCGGGCCCCACTCCTTCACCCCGCGCCTGCCAACCCCCTTTTACCTTCTTTCCCCGCTTCTTCCCCCGGACACTACGGGCTCCGTTTTATTATTTTTTTACTGCTGTTCCAAATTATTTTTCTCTTTTAATAAGGGAGCTTTCCCAGATCTGGAAGCACAACTGGTTATTTTTATTTGATTGACAAGTGATGTCATATCGTTAAGGGAGGGGGGAGACGACAACATGTTTTAGCAACAGTTAGTAGTGCCATGTGATGGAGTTGACACCTATTCTTTGGGCAGAGGCGAAGGCAGAAAACAAATAAGCCGGCGCCGCACACGGACCATTTATTTACATGTCCAGAGAGGAGATTCTTCCTCTTTTTATCCCCCCTTCATTCTGGGTGTTTGGGTCTAGGAAAAATTGTACCTGAGGAGAACTCGCAGACCCCAGGGCACGTTCCTCCAGATACCCCTTTCCGGGGTGCCCCCGGCGGGCCCCCGAGGCCCACACTCTCTCCCGGTGAACGGAGATCTAGGGTCGAGACCTCCCATGCGGCATTGCCCCGCTGCCTCCCCCAGGTGCAACCCACAGACGCAAGCAGCGAGGGCAGGAAAACTCCGTGAAAAGAAAGAAGAGGGAGAGAAGCGCTCAGTGCTTAGCCTCGCACGGGGCCGCCACGCTCCCGGTGCTGGCGGGCGATGTGCGAGCCCCGGGGCGGGTCGGGGAACGCGGCTGCTCGCCGGCCGAGAGGGGGCTGGGAGGGTCTGCTGTGGGCGTCCCGCCCCGGCCTCCTGCCCGGCCGCAGGTTGGGGACCGGCCAGCTCTGCCAGCGGCTCCCACCCGCCCGCAGGTAGGAGCCCTTGCGAGCAGCCCCCCACCCGTCTCGGGTATATTTCCTTGGATTTTTGGGGGGGAGAGAAAGTTCTTGCTTTCTGCCTTTAAAAAAAAAAAAATTCTGGGTGTTTTCGGCCCTCGGGTCTTGTCTCCGCTTTGCTTTGCTTTTCTTCTCCCCCGGCCCCCCCGTCCTGCGTTACTAGCATGTATTAATGGTTCCTGATAGGGTTATAAAGTGACACAGTTACCTCGTAACCACTAGACTCTGACTTAAACTACATCAAAGAAGCACAAAAAGAAAAAAAAAAAGGAAAAAAAAAGCCCAAGAGATACGACTAGGGGAATAAACCACGGAAAATTTAATTTTTTGGTTGTTTTTGTAAATACACTATCCTCCATCCCGCAGAAGATTTCTGCGGGGTAAGTCCCCCACCGTGGGAACCCTCGGTCCCAGTCTCGCTCCCGACACGCTGCCGCACAAGCCTTCACCTGCGCTTTGTCCGCAATTTGCCTGGTGCCCACCGCCCCCGCAGCCCCTCGGCTCGTTCGGCTGCAAAATAAAGGGGAGGAAAAGCCTCAAGCAGACCCCAGCCTGCCCACAAAACCGCCTTTTGTGCAAGTTCTCGAAGAGAAATGCGTGCGTGGGGAAGGGGGAGGTGGCACACGCACAGCTTTGTCCAGAAAAAGGTATAATTTTCTTTTTCAGGCGCTGCCAGGAAAGATTTCGTTTGCAGGATCTCTCTTTAATTTTACGTATATTTTTTTTCCTTTCAAAGTTGTTTCGGGAGCAGCTGTTGTAGGAGGGAGGAAAGAGGCCGACCTCTGAGGTTTGATTTGTTTCTCCTCAGGCAAAACTTTGCTGGGGAGGGACTGACCAGGCACGGTGAACGGGACTCGACCCAGCAACGGCGGTGCCCCGCTGCCGCCTGCCCCTGTGAGCCGCAGGTTTGAGCCAGACCGGAGCTTAAACTTCCGAGGAAAAAATATTTGCGTTTAATAAAGATGCTCCATGAGCTGGGGAAGAACAATCCCCGCGACCGAAACTCGCACCCCCTTAGTGAAATCGCTTTTCTTATTGAAATCGCATCAAATCCAGGCAGGCTTCGCTCCTGGACGCTTCTCTTTTTTATTTTTTTTTTTTTCTTGTCTTCCAGCCTGAGCACCCCAAAGCAAAAGGAGGATAAAGAGGGGAACTTTGCACATACAAAAACAGAAAAGAAAAAAAAAAAGCGAAAGTGTAAAAGAGCCAGTGGAGAGGAGCGGCCGTGTCTCCGATGTGCCTGGGTAATTTTAAATCATGCAAAGCCCCGTAAAGCTGCCGCACGGGACTGGGACGGGAGGACTCCCTGGCAGGCAGGTGCAGAGAGAGCAGGGCTGGACCCTGCCGGCTTCCTGGGCAGAACAAACCCTCGCTATTTTTTTGCCTTTTTTTTATTTTAAATATGCCCGAATCTGCCAACAAAGGGAGAGAGGAGATAGGATGTAGCTGCAGGGAGGGGACGCACGGCTCTCTGCACACCCTGTCTCCAGGAAATCTCTGCCTGGCTGCCCTGGCTGGGTGAAATGCAACTTTCCAAGATGGAGATTTAAATAATCACCCCAAAGACAATAGGAAAAAAAAAAATCGAAACAACCAACCTCAGATACAACCACGGCCTGGCGGTCCCTCTCCCCGCGGGGTGCGGTACGGGGAGAGCCCCGCCGCCGGGCAGAGCCGCGGGAGCCCCGCGGTGCCCTCGGGCCGACGGACGCTGCACCGGCCTCAGCCCGGCCGGCTGGGAGGCGGCAGCTCGGGGGGTTCGGCCGTACTGGGGACATTTTTTCGTTCTTTACAAACCCTGCCAGATTTGTCCGTGAGGGAAACTGCCCCGAGCGAAGCGCTCCCGCAGCAGGATCCGCACCTCGCTGCCGGCAGGGCCGCCCCCGGGCTGCGCAGAGCCGCGTTGCCGCGGCCCCTTACCTTGCCTCTCGCCTGTCCTCGTTTTTCTTTCACTTCTCCGCACGGTGCATGGGAAGCGTCAGTTCTGCTCCTCGCGGGGCCGCTCCGTGGGCTGGGGAGGGGTCCGGCCGCCGGAGCCTGTCCGCGCCTGGAGCGGCGGCTCTGCCGCGGGCGGAGGGTGAGCGCAGCCCGGCGGAGGGGCTGCCGCCGCGCGCGCTGCTGAAAACTGGCAGCAGTTTCGAGCTCAGCCCTTTTTTTTTTCCTCCCTTCCCTCCTTCTCCCCTTCCCTTCCTCCCTCCTCCCTCCCTCTCCTTTCCTTTCTCCCTTCTTTCCCTCCCCTTCTCTCTCTCACTCTCCTGCATTCACGGATGGCACAGCAAGCCACTGTGTATTTATGTACATAATAAGGCAGCTCGTCCCCTCCACTTCATTTGCATCATTACAATATCTGTACAAGCACATCACATTGTCTGTTGCTTGCACCTTTTGTTACGGTTGCTGTCACAGTCTACGCGACTTGACTTTCATATTTTAAATGAATTGATATTATACTAACAACACGCACTCACATCCCAGGCGCTGGGAAACCGGGCTCCGGCGCGGCGGACGCCGCAGCCCCAGCCTCTCCCGAGCCGCTCGCTTCTTCCTCGGATCCCAAGGAAGGTGGGCTGGGGAGAGCCGCTTCTTAGGATCAATTATTCCTACAAATTATTCCTAGTCGTATTAATTTTCTTTCCCTCTCTAGTGAAGGAAATGCTTTGGGAGTCTTGGATTTTTTTTTCCATTGACCAGCCTGGCTTTTGTATAACCTCATGCTTCTTCTCACACCTTTCCCTTCCAAATTCAGCCTCTCGGGCTATGCACCTGCACGTAAGTGAGGCAGCAGAGAAGCTGGAAAAGGCACAAGCAGATATTACGCGATGAGCCGTTGTTATAGATAGGAAAAAGACGGTAAAGTACGTATTTCGTAGAGCACTAAAAAATCCAGCCAGAACGAATGTTTTCGGAAATGTTTGCGCGCCCCAGCCCTGGCTTGGCAGTCCTCACCTGCCGGGTATTTTCCTGCCAGTGCGTATGTGTTCGGGGCTGAGGGCTTCCCTCGCCAAGCGCTCGCTGCCTGGATGGGGTGACGGGCGTCGGGACCGCGGGAGCCGCGTCGAGGCGGCTCGGGGGGTGCGGCACGATTCTCCAGAGGGGGGGACAGGCGTGATCCCCGCCCGAGGCTGCAGGAAAACCGTATTAATGCAGAAACAAAGGCCGGACCGTCCAGTGGGGGCCTCGCGGGAGGTGGGGAAACGAAATACGGTTCGGGATGGGAAGGAGAAAAGTTTCGCGGGAGAGGAATTATCATCATAATGGAGGTAAAAATGTGAGCAGGGAAAAGAGGGGGGGATCCTATTCTGCTGGCATTTTCTGTCTGTCTTTGTGATATGGTTCGGGGGAAAAAGGGTCCTTGATATGCGGCAGATAATTCTTATCAGCCCCACGCAGCCCATTTCCAAAGTAAGTGTTTTAATTACTCCTCCTATATTACCCTTCATCCTCTGAGAGAAGATACATCACCAGATTTATGCAGGGGAAAAATACAAAAGAATATGGTATTAAAATATATACATGCATATATCCGCTCTTTTTTCCCTTGTGCCCAGGAAGAGGGAGACGCTGTCGGCAGCAGCGTCCTGGGATCGCCCTGAACGGAACGCCTCCAAAACGAGGAACTGTCCCTCAAGCGGAAAAACTACGGGAAAAGTGGGGTTTGAAGGCTGCAGATTTTTCCCTAAGCGGGAACAGAAGGGGGTGTGCGACCCGGGGGCTCCGGCGGCTGAGACAGGAGCGCTGCCCCCCCGAGGCTCACCGCGCTGTGCCTGCTCTCCAGCCGCGCTGTCCCGGGACAGCCGGGGTCACCCCTCCACGTGCCACCAGAGACATTGGGGGTCGGAGGGGCAGGGAGTCACGATTTTCCTCTTATGCCCGCTGGGAGAGAAGGATGTTTTTCTTTCCTGTTAAGTTTTCGTACTAAAGATGTCATCTGAAAGTCTGTGAGGAAGGGGAGACCGTGCTCTGCTCTCTTTCACGGTAACAATCACATTCTGCATATTGAAAAATATGATAGACAGTGGGGAAAGCTTTCCTCCCTCTTTAAAGAAAAAAAACAACAAAAAAACAAAAAAACAAACAAAAACAAACCAAAACCAACAAACCCCAACCTTTTCAACATTGATTCAACAAAAAAAGAGGGAGAGAATTTTAAAAGACAAGAAGCAGCACCAGCAGCAAGGAGAATATAGGCTCAGCAGCTCTCCAGGTTCGCTTCCTTATTATTACTATCCAGGGTAATTTTTCATCTCTGCTAGCTAATCTTTGTTCCTCGTGAAGATAATGAATAGCCCAATCCTTATCTCCTGGGCTCCTGGAGGCTGCTGGAGAATGGGGTTGAACAGGGTTGAAAATTGGTTCCAAAGTGCTGCTGAATAAATGGTGTTCCTTATCTCTCGCTTCCAGATTATCGGAACCCTTTCAAAACTCACACAACAAATACAGCCACCGCATCTAATGCATCATTTACCAGAGCAGATCTCTGCATTTGATCGGCAGATAGGCAAAATCTATGTATTCCTTGCTTTACTTAGTATGCATGGATGTGGGGCTGCTGTGCACGAGGGGTGCCCCTGGCCGGGCCTGGGACACCCTCGAGGCTCTTCACACACCTGGGTCTTTGCTGTGGATTCCGTGGAGTGACAAGAGGGTCCCCTGCTCATCCCCGATCCAGGGGAGCAGGGTGGAACAACAGCTCACTGTTCAGAGTGCTGCCACACAGCATGCTTAGAAATTTGGGGTTGCTCTGCTGAGGTACTGGTGGATTTGCAGGGAAGTGAGAAGAGTTGTGAACACCATCCTGGGCACCCCAGGCACCTGCTCGCACTCACACTCGCTCCTGCACCCACGGCCACCTTCACCTGCATCCGTGGGCAGTCACTGCTTCAGGAGTGATGACACGCATGGCAGCACCTCCGTCCCCACCCAGAAAGCCACGTCCAGGCTCAGCTGTGTCCCAATCCTGCCCCAGCCGTCAGCAGTCTCAGGGTCCAGCTGGGTCAATTTAGTAAAAACTCAGAGTGTTTTCACCCAAACCCTGGCCATGGAGCCCTGCCAGTCCCTTGGGTCCTCCACGGGATGGGCTGGGCTGGTTACCAGCCCTCATTGTCAGTGCTGGGTGATCCCTTCACATCCTAGCCGCAGGCAGAACAGGGCACCTGAGACAGCCCAAATTTGGGAAGCAATTGGTGATCCTGGAGGACAAAAATAAACCTTATAGAAAGGGAGTTCTTTGCTTCTAGAGTTAGTGTGAAGTCTGTCCCTTCCAGCATGGGGCACTATAGGATTTTCCCTCCTTTCTTTAACTTCCTTTCTTTCTCTACTTCTCTCTTTATTTCTTGTTTCTTATCCTCTCCTCTTTTTTTTTCTTCTCCTTTTTTTCCCCTCCCAAAACCTATCTATATAACAATAAATGCCTCCCAGCCTGGGTGTGCAGCCCCCAGCTTCAGAACAGGAGATCCCCCCACCCAGAGTCAGGGACAGATGTCCCTTTGGCTCTCACCCAACCCTTTCTTCTTCTGGCAGTACCTGAGCTTGTGCCCAGGAACCAGACAAGGATATATTTTATTCTGTACCACTTCAGCATATCACTAGCACTGCCCTGGACCTCCAGCCCAGGGAGACAGCAAGATTCTGGGTTGGGGACAGGACACCCAGTCTCCTAGTCTACTCTGCCTGACCAGCAAAGCTCATCTCTTCCCTGCCTGGAAAGAGAGAAAAACTTTCATGGGATGTTGCAGAGGCAAGCAGCAGCCTCTGCCCAGACTTGAGAGTTTTGCAAATGTTCACCTTGTACTAATTTTTTTATGGCTGTATTCGCAGTTGTTCTCTGTAAAAAATGGACCTGTGTTAGTTTATTAATAACCTAAACATTATGCATTAAAGACCCATGAGTGACACAAGATGACAAAAAGCTGTATTTTTCCAATATACACAAGCACACATTTAATAACCTTCTATTGCATCTCTGCTAGGCCTTCTCTCTGATGGTTCCCATGGCAACTGAGATAAAAAAGCAGCCATTTTCCATATCTCTATGAAAGTCTATTATATTGCAGGATTAGTTCATCTTCTGCTAAGGTCAAACACAAAGTCATACAACCTGAAATATTTAGAATCCATGTACATTCATTTTTTTATATGCCCTTTCATTTTCCACAAAAGACTGGGCTCCTCTGAGGTTTTATTTCCCAGAAAATGCTAAGCAAAGCAATAAAAAAATCATGATTAGCAGCTGATGAAAAGTTCAATTGTTTTTTTTTTTCCCTCTCTTTTTTTTTCCCCCCCTTTAAAAAATCCCCACTATTGTTGGGCAGATAGTGCCTTCCCCATTTATCTCTATCAGCAGCCGTGATTGCAGCCGATACCGGCCACCTAATTGGGCTGGGAGCGATTCGCAGGCGGACGGCGGCACCTTCTGGCGGCGGCGGGAGAGATTCGGCGGAGCCGGGGCCGCCCCCGCTCAGCATCCCCCGGCCACGGACCGGCGGGGAGCGAGGCAGGAGCCAGGCTCGCCCGGGCGTGTGGACGGTCCCCACGGGGGTACCCCAGGGGCGCGCCCCGGGACGGCACCGCTCAAGTCTGCGCCGGATCGTAACAATTTATATAATCCGGCTGCGGGCTTGAACACTCAGAAGTCCGTATCTGCTTCTTTCCACGGTGATTAAACACTTTTATTTAGTAGTGCAGGTTCCCAAACTCTGGGGAAAACTCAAAATAGTTGTAGCTATTGCACACTTGCAGGGAGGAAAAAGAAAAGTGTTGTACACATCTAGTGGCTCCCACAAGTCCTTTTTGCAGGATAGCAAAGTCACTTTTCTATTTTATGAAGGAGCTGGCAATGTAATTCAATCGTGTCTTGGTGACACCTCGAAATGCAATAAAATAAAACCTGGGCAGCCTTCAGACAGTTTGAATGGTGACAAACACGTTATCACCCATGCCATGAAAAACTACAGTTCACTCTTTTTCCAAGGTCACTCCTGAAAACCTGGGGAATCAGGGGAGAGGATTTGTGCATGTGGCCATTCACATTTGTGGCTTTGTTCACAGATATATGCTGCAATGTGACATTTATTCCAGCCCCCTTTAATGTGGAAAAATAGACACTCTGGAAATATGTGCAAATCGGAAGAAGCTTGAGGGTGGCCAAAGGATGGAAGAATTTTTTTTCCTTCTTTTCCCCATCCCTCCATCCCCAGGAGGCCCCACAGGGATGTCCCAGTGGCCCCAGCCATGCTGTTGGAGCAGCTCAGGGTGGGCCAGGTGGGGGATTTAGCAGGGATGGTGTATCCCAGCCTATCTCTGGAGATGATCTGCACCTGCTGCACAGAGGTGGAATGGAACTGGGAGATAGGAGCTGGTGTGGGCAAAGCCAAATCCCAGCCTGACCCTCCCACTGCCTTAGCTTCCCCCACCCTGGACGAGGGCACAGAGGTGTTGCCAGAGGTTGGGATGTGCCCAAGGGTGCTTTCAATAAGCTGTTTGCTTAGGTGTTGCACAGCAGTGGCCAGAGCCATGCCCACCTTCTGAAAACAGGGAGAAGCCCTTGCTCTCAGCAGCACACCTGGGAGGGGGATGCCAAGGTGGCTTCCCTAGCTGGGGCCCCACTAATTGGGGGCACCTGTGCACCCATAAAAGCCCACACCTACACCTTCCCCTCCCCTTCCTTTGCTCTCTGCTTCCTTCTGCTCCTTTGGGGGGAGGACAGATGGCTGCATTTTTAGGGCTAATACAAACCTATGTATTTTTAAACTTTGGATCCTAATATTTGGATGTTTGGTGGTTTGGGGTTTTTTTTTTTAAGGTGGATGTATTTTTAGTCTCAAGGTTTGGACTAAAGAGCAGGCTGGAAATGTGTCCTGAGCTGAATATCTGAAGGAGGAATTTAGAGTATCACCAAAAACAGGTGGGTTTCTTTTTTCAAGTCTTGTGGTTTCTTTTCTCCCCTACTTCATTCTTGCCATCCTGGTCAGCAGCTGTCATGGTGGTTGCATACCTGAGGTCTGTAGTCCTGCCTGAGAAAGGCTTTAGAAATCTGAGAGTAATTGCATCCTTCAGCTAAAGAAATACATTCCCTTGCCTATGGTGTTAGCACCCTCTTCTTGGGGTAGTGGTGTTGGTCTTTTCTCACAGCTCTCACTCTCTTGTGATATCTGCTGCTGTGACAGGTAGGGCCTGAGCTGCCCCAGTGCTGGTAGTGTGGGTGTTATGGAAGGAGTGTGACAGAGTTCACTGTGAGCATTCCTGTCCTCCAGCAAGTGGGGATGTTTGTGTGCTGATGCCCACTGGGGCTGCTGGGAACTGGAACTGTGCTGGGTACCATGCTGAGTGCTGTTCAAACCAAGCAAAAATGGGGAAAACACACAAGTCTCCTTTGGGCTGCAAATATTTAGATTATTTTCAGTGGTTAGTTAGTGCTGAGGGGAGTCTAGACAATATGGGGCTGCTGGCTTTTTCCAGGAGCAGGGTGGCTGTTCATGCTGGGAGAAAGGGGTTCCCTCCAGCCCCATGGGCTTGGAAGGCTGGCAGTGCCACCAAGTGGGTGGTCTCTGCTCCCCTCCCCAGTGAGCCAAATGCCATGTGGTTCATTCAGGGCCATAGCGAAATGCCCCAGTTTGGCCCCTGGTTGTTTTTCTGTCTCTCAGTGACAGCTGGTGCATTGCTGTGAGTTCCCAGGAAGAGGCCCTGATGGAGGATGTCAGGGTAGGAAGAAAGGAGCTGACCTTGCTATTAAAAGGCAACAGAAATGGAAATGTTTCAGGCCATTTCTAGCAGACATGTCTGAGAAGAAAATCTCCTTGCTCTGTTCCATCAGGCCCTCATGGGTAGCTTTTCTCTGCTAATTGTTCACTTGATACTACACTATACTTAATTTATCCTTGTTCCCATTGCTATGCCTGAAAAGATCTTGTGGCGTTTGAGAGGGATTTAAGTCCTACTGATCCCTCATGACTTTGTACGTTTCTGGTCTTACAGTGACACCAACAGCCCTGATGCTCTTGGATCAAAGATATTGGTCTCGAATGGGAAGAGTTCGGGCCCTGATCCTGTTTTGAGGCCTAAGCAATCCTGTTGAATCCAGTTCAGCAACCCTAGCAACGTCTCTTTAAAGAGGGAATTTCTTGCAAATCTCTGATCCCTGCTCTGAGCAGGGTCCTATGGAGGAAGGAAACCTTGCCATTGTGTGACTATTCCTCGTGATGTGGGAGAAGTCAAGTAATTATTGAGATTAGCAAGAATAAGCTTTGCTTATAGTTTGAGATGAATGAATGCTTTAAACCCTCTTGGCTTTTTGGCTGACATCAAATGTGGCATCAGTGTAACATCTGTATCCATTATCTGGGGAGTGGAAGACTAACCTTTCTTGATGCAAGGTGTGAACTTGATTTAAAAGGATTTTCCTTCAATTTTGTTCCCCAGTGCTGAGCGATCCTGCTGGGTGATACTGTGGCGAGCAGGGGCTGCTCTGCCTGCCTGGAAGGGAAGGGGAGGAGGGAGGACAGTGTGATAGGCTGTGCTGGATGTTTGGAGAATGACGAGAGCAGTACATGTGAAATGTGGCTGGAGGTCGACCTGTGTGGTAGAGGACAGTATGGATGTGGTGACAGCACAGTGACAACAGGCAGCCACTGGGATGGAGATGTACAGATAGTCCCTGCTGGCCACAGAGTGAACATCTCCCTGTTTCAGTCTCCTCTGAGCTGTGTCTGACAGCTTATCTCCAAAAACCCAAACAGTACCTCAGCATCAAAGGCATAAATCATCCCAGGTGCCACCTACCTGTGCCCCAGTGTGTGGTGCACAATGCTCTGGCTTTGCCCTGGGAAGCGCAAGGCCTGGAGTGAGCTGACGGCCAGCACTCGCCCAGAGCGTGGGTGGTGCAGGGGGCTTGGTAGCAGCCACCACAGCCAAGGATTTAAATGAGTAAGGCCAGGAGCACAGGCAGCTGCTCTTGCCTTCAGCCACGGTGCTTCTGTTGTTCAGACCAATGTTTTCCAGCCACTGCCTGTGGACGTGCCAGTGGTGCTGCCAACAGCTGTCCAACCAGGACCATAGCAGTGGGAAGCATCAATGAAGCAGCTTCTAGAAGCCATGGGCACAGAGCAGGGACAGCCAAAGGCTTTCTGAGCTCTGCCTTCAAATGCTTTTTGATGATGAAAGTGGCTCTTGTGAAATATCATTAAGAGCTCTGTGGTGCTGAGCATGGGTGGGCACTGCCTGGGCTAGTGGCCTGTGCTGCTGTGGCAGTGGCCAAAGCTGGGCAGTGAGGTCAGTGTGCCCCAGATGGAGAAGACTCATGTGCCCAGTGCAGGACCACAGAGGTGGGCTCTCCTGTGGGGTTTCTCCACCCTCAGTGCATTTAATCTGTACTGAGGTGAAGGCATCAGCTTCACCACTGTTTTCACTTGGCATGTTGGTCTTGGTCTGTCCTTAACGGTAACAAACCCCTGAGCAGAAGAGTACCTAATGACTTTGTTTTCCACTCCACAGAGAGCAGAGATGGCATTTAAGACACCCCAGGAGCCTTTCACCACCTCAGGGGCCTGGCCTAGGGCTTGTTGGAATAAATCAGCCTGGAATGTCTCTGCCTGTTCTTGCTAAGTGTGTTGGAAGGAGGTTTTGTTTGCTGACCAAAAAAAGTGGAACACAACCTGAGAGCAGGGCAGAAGCCCAGCTCACCTGCCACACTCAGGCAAGTGGCACATGAAGGGGCGAAGTCCCCGCACACCTGAGCTACTCAAAGTGTATTGCTCCAGCCCCACACAGGCACCAGTCAGGTTGGTGAGTGGATGCAATGTCTGTAACTAGAGGGTCTCCAGGAAGGTTCTCTCCCCTTCAGAGACTAAGAGAGCTGATGCTGGGAGGCAGAGCATGTTGCCTTTGGCTGTTGTGGGCTTTTAAGACCTACTGGAGCATCTGGCTGGGCCACTGTTGGGGACAGGATATGGCAGCAGGGGATGTTGGAGCTGCTCCACCAGCCGGTTCCTCTGCTGTGTGGATGTGTAATGCATACCAGCACACTATATACTGTGCAGAGTGTGTGACTGTGGATGCAGTATTTCTTTAGATGTTGAAGGTGAAATAAATCTCTGCCATTTCCCTCTGGGCTGAATCTTTACCTGCTCTCCCAGCTGAAAGCCAACACTGTTTCTCTGTACCATGGGAACCTCGTCCTGGCTCAGCGGGATGTTTCCTGGATTTTGGGAGTAAAGCCTTTTTCCCTCCACACCCCCTAATGCCAACACTCACTCCCCCTTACCCCTCTCCTCATTCACTTTTGCCTTCATTTCCAAAGGCTGGTGGGGCTGCCACTGCTCTGCCCCTTCCCCTTGTTTTTCCCAACTGTTTTGGAGCCCAGTGGGTGGCTTGGGACAGAAACCTGCCCAGCTCATAAAAGCCATAGAAACATTTCCTATGAGGCTGATAAAAGCAGGGTGGTGTTTTTCCAGTGCAACAGAGTCACCTCATCACCACCAAGTCACCTCGGTGCAGTAACTGCAAATCCTTCTGGATGATGATTCTTGATGCTGTGGAGGAGGCAGCTGGACTGCTGTTCCTCCCCAGCATGCACAGGTGAAGTGGGAGCAATGGCACTGGGATGGGTGGAGCCACTGGAAGCATCCTTCAAAGCAATGTTTTCTATAACCTGTTGATCTCAACCCTTGCCTGTTGGGCTGTTCTCAAAAACAAAAATAAAACCCAGCCTTCATTAGGTAATGTGGCTACATCTTTTTCAGAATTCAGAGTTTTTTTCATAAATCACTTTTTTTTTTGCCAAGCTAAGAGGGAAGAGAAGGGGAGGAAGGGAAACTCCCCAGCTCTTGTCTTGGTGGCTTGTCATGCCTGCCTTTAATTGACAGACCCTGTTATTAATGTTTTCCAGCTGCCTCTCATCCAGGGCTCAAACCTCCCTTTTAAAGCCCTGTCATGTTAAAAATTGACATGTGTTGACTTTGGCCTGGGAGAAGCCAGGCCCTGGCTGTAGGTAGGAACCGGATGTGTTTAGTCTGGCTTACATTTTATTTTCCCCTTTCATCAAATTAGTTCAGCTGTATTTTTTTCTTTTCTGAAGGAAAGAAAAGAAAAACTGTTTGATAATCTGAGGCTGTGGGTTAGAATTGCAGCATTGCGTTAAAACAACAAAAAATAGCTTACAAGTGTGGGCCATGTCAGGCTGGGTGGAGATGGGGCCACTGGAGCAGGGATGGGAAAAGCTGCTGCAAGTAAACACTATATCTGAGGAGGCACAGAGATTCCTCCTGCAACCTCACAGCCCTGGCTGCTTGTTTGAATTTTTCCAGTTGATCTTGTTGCATTCAGCCTTGCTAAAATTAGTGCAGTCCTAACTGCACCAGGTTTATTTCTCCACTTCTCCTTGCTCAGCCCAATCAGCAGCCTTGTTGTGGATACCCTAGTTCTCCACTCTAAAGCTCAGCCAGGGATGTGCTGCAAGCCTACAGAATGACCACTGGGCTGGATAGGAGCTGGAAAGCCAAGGAAATCCTGCGTCTTGTCCATTAAATATCTGGGATTAGGGGCTATGTGGCACATTTTATTGGGATAGCAGTTAAGATTCAGACTGCATCCATCAGGGATGCTCCTGTCTCTGAATGTGGAGTGGAGGAGTTCCCAGAGACTGGGAGAGCATGTCCTGCCCCTGCTGTCCCACGTTTTTACCTAAACCTTAGTGCCCCACTGTGGGAGGCATCTGGTTCCCTCTTCCAGTATTGCCCCAGGTGCTTCAGAGTTAAATGCACACAAAATGTCCATGGGGTTCATTTAACACATAGGGTGTCTCCCCAGCCTCAAGTCACTGAGGACCAGGGAAGCACCAGGTCCTGTTTTGATGCCAAATGGAAAGAAATAGCTGAAACTTTAGGAAGTTACTAATGTGCTCGTGTCACCATCCTGCCTACACTGAATCCTACCTTGCTCTGCCTGGGGTGGATGAAATGCCAGCCTAGGGCTGGAAACAGCGACGGGGGTGGGGGGAGGGCCGGGAACCCCAGGAGAGGCTGCCAAGAGCTTCCATGGGGGCAAGGGGGGGACCACCACTCCCACCCCTTCAAGGGCATGGCAGTTACTGTCCTTAACAGTGACAAATGCCGGAGCAGAAGAGCACTTAATGACTTTGTTTTCCATTCCACAGAGAGGGGAGATGGCATTTAAGAGAGCCCAGGAGCTGGTGTTGCTTCTGCAAGGAATGACTGCCCTATCACATCCAAACAGCACAAGTGAAGTGGAAAATAAACAGAGAAGGATCCTCCTTTGCCTCAGGGCGTCTTGCAGACAACCCATCTTTGCCTCCTGAAAGGTTTTGCAAGTGAGTGCTGGTTTAGCATCTCCCTTCTTAGCAAGTCCCATGCATATCCTTTTTTCCTGCATCTTGTGATGGTGTTTCTGTGGGCCCCATGGGATGCCCATCAAGCAGACCTTTATCCTCAGTGCCCACAAAAACTGTGTGAGACGCACCAGCCTGGCAGTCACAGGCTCCCCAACCTGGATTATCTCCCCATTTTTTGTCTATATGGGCAAACAAGAAGAGGTCCCATCTGTGATGCTGGCTGCCTCACAGGTGCCACTGCAAACTGGGAGAGCTGAAGGGTTCCTGCCTCCCCGATGGACCCATAAAGAAACAGTTGCACCTGGGAAAGTGTGAAGAGATTTGGCACCAAGACCTATTCTCCCCATAGCCACAGTCCCTTTCCAAAGGGCCCGTCTGGGCAGTGCGTCCATACACACGAGGACCTGACTCCTCATGGGGGGGGTTGAAATATTTTCTAACAGTTACTTTTGTAACCTTAGTGAAATCAAAGCAAAACGTGTCAAAAGTCCCATTAAGATACATTAAACTTCCCTTGTTCCAAGACAATGTGCCTGTGCCTGGAGGGAGGTTTTGGGTTTGCTGCATGGCCGTGGGAGACTATTGGATTACAGGCAGCACCGAGCCAGTTTGCTTTCTTCAGGGTAAAGGCTTTTCCTAATCCAGGATCAGTTTAATTCTGTTATCTGAATTATTATCTTGGCTCTGTGTCTGGCCTGTGCAGGAAGAAGATGAAGGAAAGAAGACTGTTGCTAGAGGAGAGGGTCTGAGCCCCAAAGGGCAGTGTCTCTCCCTCTCTGGGACCTGCTCCTTGCACTACAAAAACTGTGTTCGTGTTGTAGACAATGATGGATGGTGGAGTATGTGAAGGCCCTCCAAGGGCTTTGCAGCTCCAGGTTAAGGCTCATCATTGTCTGGCTCTGCTACAGGTGAGCATTAACCTGATTTACTGGTATGGAAACTGAGGCTCGGGGCAGCAATCAGGAATGTGGAGCTAAGCTGCCCTCACCTGTAGAGATGTAAGATGAATTTTTCATTAAGTGGATGAGATGGCAAAATCCCTTATTTCCTCCTGGAAAAAACAGCATCTCTGCATCCTGGTTTATGTGTCAGGGGAGAATGTTTGGGCTTTACCACATCCTTGCTTTGAAAAGGATACCTTTTTCCCCTTCCTTTTCTTTCTTTCCTTTTTTTCTCCCTAGAGTGAGGGTGTGTATGGAAATTTGAAGGGAGTGTTTTCCATGCTATTTCTCTGATGTCCTCACTCTCTGTGTCACAAGGTCTGTCTGTGGTCCCCACTCCCTACTGGATCCGGATGCTTGTGCTTGAGACACACACAATTATGCTGTTTAGAGCCCAGCCCCCCAGGGAGCATTTTGGCTGTCAAACCTGCTCAGAGGGCACCAGACTGCAGCAGTAGAAACAAATAACATGTTGGGTACTGCTGGTGGCATCATAAGGAGAGTGGGATGGGGAATGTTAGCGTGGTGGTGCTGGGAAGGGCTGGCCCTGGATGAAGAGTCTGGGCAATGCATCCTGAGTGGCCAGGGAGTGAGGTTTGTGTTATCCGTGCCTCTGAATGGAATGAAACCAGGCTGGACTGAGGCATCAAGGAGAAGCTGGAGCTTGGCCATGCTGGCAGAAGCCAGCTCTGCTGCCTGAGTGTTCCCAGATGGTTCCTCAAGATGAGGGTAAAGTTGCTACAATGAGGATGATACCAGTTTTGTTTCACCCATGTAATTCAGGGCAGAGGAGAGCCTCACTTCAGCCCATGAGCTGGACACCTGCTTGTCCAAAGGTGGCACCAAGACAGTGAAGATGAGAGAACCCAGGCACAGATGGTGTGGTCAGGACTCACCAGGTCATCAAGGCACCATCGTGGTAGCTGAGACTTAGAGGAGCATGCCAGGATTCCAGTGCATCTGAATTAAGAGGTAATTTGTGAGACTTTCCCCATCCCATAGCAGTGAGACACCTCTGCTTAAAAAACTCTCCACTCTTTGATTACACTCAGGCCATGGTTATTCCAAGGTCTGAGCCCAGGTAGGACTGAGGGGGTGTGTTGGCAGAGCTGTGGAAAATGGATGAGCTGTAAAAGACTTGGGGAGCCCTTAGCAGATCTACCACTGAGTTGTGTCTTACTGGGTTTTTATAAGGTTTTCTTAGCACCCATGAAGAACAAGAGACTCGCTGGTACATGAAGAGTCTCCAGCCCATTAGATTTGGGGATAAAAGAGCTGCTTGCTGCCTTGGGAGTAGGAGCAGGAAGATCCATCACAAGGCAGGGGAGTATGTGAACAGCACCATTTCTCATCAGTGATGGGGAACATGTGACTGGACCCATATTGGTCAGCATTTAGGGGTCCCACACAGGGCAGAGCTCAGCTCCAAGTAAATGGAGGCACTGCCATGAAGTTTTCAGCTTTGTTTTTTACTGGCATAATCAATCTTTTGCAAGAGATGCTCTCTGCTCAGCTTTCTGACATTATCTCATCCCCACTGTCAAGTGCAGGCTGAAAAAATGTCCCAGCACTTTAATTTTCAGCCACTTAAACTCTGAGCATCTTTGAAGCCTTGGCTCCATGCTTCCCTCTGCATCCACATCTCCTTGAGAAGCTGTTGCACAGGGAATTCAGCCCCTGTCTTCGATGTCCTGTCCCTGTAAGGTGCTCCTGTCCCCACGGCCTGCTTTGGTCTATCAAGTCTTACAGGTTCCCTGTATCAGAGATCACCTCTTTCCTCCTAAATCAGAAGCTGATGGTTTCATGTCTGAGTCCAGGAACACAATGATTCCTGGAGTTCTCTTTGCTTGGCCTCCTTAACCTGATGGAATCAACAGGCTGGCTCTTCTGCTGGGCCCAAATTTTTTCCAAAGAAGGTAATTTTGTGGGGATACTGCCGTGGGGTGTTCTAGCTTGCATTTGTGATTGTGCTCTGAATTTTAAGATTATTGAGGGGTTTGAAGTGTGATGCTGATGTGTGAGTTGATGTTGAGAGTCAGTGTTACTTTGGGTCACTGCTGGGGGCTTCTGCCATAGAGCTTCTGATGTCCAAGACATGTGATACCAGCTAGGCTAGTGTCACTTTGAACATCTTCTCCAACATCCTCTAGTCCAATCATGAAGTCCTGAAGTCTTTTCTCCTCTTCTGGAAAGAGGCCAAGAAGATGGGAGACGGCACGAGCCCAAGTTACGGGAGCTTTCACTCTCTGGCATGAGCTGCTGAACCTGGATGACAAGGATGGCACTTTGCAGGGCCATCAGCTGGGACAGCCCACAACCACCTTCAGAAGCTGCCCAAAACCTCCCCCATGCTTCAGTAGCACTTCTTTCCCTGGGGGCGTGCGTGCCACCTCAAGCCCTGCCTTGCAGCTACTCCTAGTGAGCACAGACTTTGTCTGCAGTTCTTGTCTGGGTGTTTCATGGTGCACTATCACCCACCCATGGGGAAGGGACCATCTCCCAGCAGGGGGTGGGCAGAGCTCTGAGCAAGCCTGATGGGCTGTTGTGCCTCCAAAGCTGGCTGGTGCCAGCCTCTCTCACCTCAGGGTGTCTCACCAAAATAGCTGCTATGGAAAGAGGTTTGTTGACTTTTTCTATTCCTTTTATTTTTCTTTTTTTCTTTCTGTGCTCAAACTTCCCCAGACCTCCTCAGAAGACCCTGGCATACCATCCTACAGATGTGGCATAGAAGCCTTGGTTGCAAAATATATCCGGCATGGCAGTTGGCAGTGTTGTGCAATCTCCATCAACTTACGGAAACCACTGTGAGATACTATTAAAGAGGGACTCCGGCCCCATCCATCACTCCAGCTGCAGTCACGTGTCCCGCTGTCAGGCAGAAGGGCATAGGCAGCACAGAGACTCTAGACACCAGGAGAGTTTTCCCTCGGAGTGGGTGCTCTTGTGCAGGGGTGGATGGGATATGAGCTCTCTTCCAGTACCCTTCGCTCTTCAGACCTTCTCTACTGTGTTGCCACCAATATCCTACCATTAGATATTCTCCTTCAGTGTATGTCGCTGCTGGCTGGTTTCACACCAGTGGTCAAAATCTGGGTGGTTGTGAACGGCCATGGAAAGCTCAACAGTGAAACATGGCAGAGATGATGGTTATAGTAGCCCTGAGAGGCCAGATGTGGGATGGCAACAAGAAAGCTGCACTTCAGATCCCAAGTTTCCTTTTTCTTAACCCAGCAGAGACCTTCCCACTGGCTCCATGGCCCAGCTGTCCCTTGTGGCAGTCAGTACAGTGTGCTGGGCAGGCGATAGGGCACCCTTCTCCCAGTGATCCATCCTGTTTCTCTGTTCTCTGGGGCTCTTGCTAAATGCCCTCTCAAATAAGTGGGGCCTTGGTGCAAGGGGGCACTTGTGCAACAACCTGGCTCTCCTGGATTGCTGGGAACAGGAGCATGGACTGGTAACATTCAGCTATGGGCAGACTTGGGCAATGGGCTGTAGCACACAGTTCTCACTGCCTTTACCCATCTCTGTCCTTGGAACATCTTCCTCACCAATGCCAAAGGCTGTGGCAGGCACGGCAGAGCATTGGGAAGGGACACGATGCTGCTGCGAGTGGCCATTGCTTGCCCTTTGCTGCTGAACCCTGCTCAGCATGGCCAGCTCTTAATCACCTTGGTTTTATTGCTGGAACCTCCTGGCCCAGCTCATTCTCTCCTCCTGAGCTGCTTCTTGCCCTTCTCTTTCTCTCTACATGCATATTAAATCACTGAGGTCTGCCCAGGAGAAATTGCTGCTGCTCCATTACCCTGCTGTCAGCCTCCACCGCACTTGTGAGAATCAGGCTCCACATCAGAAAATAATAAAAGCAATATTATAAGCAGAGGAGAGAAGAGATTAAAAAAACTGTTTAAAGAGCCTTCTAGTCCCCACGTTGTTTATTGCACTTCGTGACTTTGGGTTATTTTTGTTGTCCCTGAAGTTGGACTTTTAATTTTCCTCTGATCATCAAGTGACTGGTTTGTAATTTCCCTATAGCTCCAAAGATTAAAATAGGCTGTTTTTAAAAATACCTGTTGCTACCCAAGATCAGGTAGCAATACTTTCTTTGCTAGTTGGAGTGCTAGTTAAATACTTTATTTGGCCCAAACACAGATGTAGTATGCACTGAGTCCAGGCCCAGGGCTCAGCCAGACTCGCAGTGACAGAGCTGCTTGGGGAGGACTTTGTGTCCCAGTGCTCGGCTAGTTCTGCTCTCCTTGGGATCTTGCTGCCACTCTCATGTATATCCAGGAATTTTTTTTTTTTTTTTTTTTTTTTTTTTTTGATNTTTACTTTCCAGGGTGTTTTGGTCAATTTTCACCCTTAATGCCTTTGACTAATAAGCATGTTCAATTTCACAGAATGGTTTTCATGTGTGGATGCTGAAATGCTGTTAGCAGGGAAATCTTCTCTTCTTGCACTCATTCTGTGAGATCTTTTCCTTTGCTGTGTAAGCTATGTAAGCAATAGATAGGGTTTTTGTAAATAGCATTCATATCTGGTATCTTCTGACCTTGTGTACATTATATTAGGAAAAAACATTTCTAAGTGGGTGTCTGAGATTTTGACTAATCACCCTAGGAGAAGTGTAAGCACTGTTCAATTTCTTTATAGTACTAGAATATATAAATGGTATTGTAAATTTAATAAATAATTCATTCCTTGCTCTAACTCCTGCCTCGCTGCATCTCTGAACCCCTGCTTGGAAGCCCACATTCATGCACTGACACATTTCTGCTGTGGGTTGGCAGCACTATAAAGTGAAGGTATTTAAGTCCTGCAGCCAAAACTGCCATCTCCTTCACCTTCATGCCAAGTGCTTTACCTGTGATGGGATTTTTGTGATGGTGGTGGTTTTTTAATTAATGGATAACTGTATATATAAATCCCATGAACTACAAAGAAATGCTGCGTGATGATTATTGAGACTGTGAGTGTGTACGGGCATGTGCAGCCCTGGCCCTGGAGATCATGTGGTGTCCAGCACAGACATATGCCTGCTGCTGGGTGCTGCCTGCCTTGATGGCAGTACCCATCTCTGCACTGGTGGCTCTGTGTTATACTTCCCCAGCCCTGACCCCAAGAGGGTCAAGGCTACCTGGGGTGATTTAACTCATTTTATTGCAGTGCAAGTCTGTGGTGAGCCTGGAGAGTTTCACTGATGTGAGTCTGGGATCCATCACATAAGCAGCTCTGTCTGCTGCTCCAGGGCAGGCATCACTCCAGCTGGCATGGCCACAGGAGAGGGGGATCGGTCTTGGAGTTGTTGACTGGAAGCAACTCCTAGAGGGCTCCAGACTGAGAGTACAGGACTGTTGCTGATCCTAGATCAGCTCAGCTCTGGCTTTGCTCAGTCAAGGCCTGCAAACCTCCAAGGATGGCTCTTCTCACCCCTCTGGGGAGCCAGCCCACAGCCACACTCTTGCCCTGCCAGCTGCAAGAAGAAGCAGGTAGAGACTAGAGCCATTGTCCTGGGTTGCAGTGTATTCTATCACCATCTTCAGGAGCTGTTGAAACCAGGTGGGGCTGTGTCCCTTGCCTCCTCTCTCTGGACAGTCTTCTGTTAATGGACCAGCTCTTGAAACCAGGTGGGGCAGGGTTCTTCATCTCTCCCATGACCCATCCTCCCTCTGGGGGGATATCTCCTGTTAATGGGCCATCTAGTCTCACCACGTGACTGACAAAATTACATCATCCCATTGTGAGATGCTCTGCCCAGAGGGAGGAACCAAGCATCCCATCCTGAATATAAGCTAAGATTTTGAACACCAGAGCTAGCTCTTACCTACTGGATTCCCAGAGGACAAGAGCTACCACTGGACCTTCAGGTGAAGACCAGACCTTTTCTACAGGACCACTGCTTCAACAGAACCAACACACCAGGAGGACTGCAGCCACCATTTTATCGGACTGCTACCAACACCCTGACTGACAGGGTGTCGGGTTGTATCCTGACTCTGTCAGTGGTTTCTTTTTGTACTATTGCATTTATTTTAGTTTTTCCTAGTAAATTGTACTTCTGACTTGGAGTTTCTCACTGGTTTTGCTTTCAAACCAGTACAGCCATGTTTTGCACAGCACTTGGGCATGGGGCAATGGTAAATGGTATTGATGTGAGGGCCTGGTGGAGGAAGACGGGCCATGACAGATGTAGTCGCTGGCCTCTACCTGGCAGAGCTGCTGCAGGCACTACTGGGGTGCCCTGTCCATGTCTCTGTGTTGGTTTTACCTATTGCCTGAGATGTGAGTGCAAGTGGAGCTGTGCTGTGCACACTCCCGAAGGGAGCAGGAGGTGATGATGTGGAATGAGGAGAATGAGACCGTGCTTTCTATGGTGAGGAAGCTCTGGGTATATGTAGATACCATACATGGCCCAACACATGCCAAAATCTCAGCAGTAGTAACAAATCTGTCAGAGCGTGTGCAGAAAGTGGAAGACAAGATTGAGGAGATGCCTCAGAAAATCAGGAAGGAGATTGAAGAGACTCTCCAAATCTCATTGATACAAGGTAGGAGGGAGACACCTCCAGATGAGGACTGGAAAACAAAGCAGAGTTGGGGACACCCCCTAGCTCTCTCTCGCTCTCAGCTGGGGAAGAGGAACAGTCGGAGCTGTTTGGTCCAGACCAGTCCTGCTTCTTCTGCCTTGGGGTGAGCCTCTGCTCGTAAGAGCTGCCTTCTGAACTGGGACCTCACTAAGGGAGAGACTTTTTACCATCTGCCTGGGTGCCCAATCCTACCTCTCCCTGCCTTCCTTGGAGCCGGGCTGCCGCTGCCCCGCCCCGCCGCTTCTTCAGTGCTGCTCACAGCCCTCACTACTCTGTGAGGTAGCTCCGCACCTCCTGCCTGCCGAGACCTCCCGGGGATTCCCACTACGGCTCCAGAGTGTGATACATCTCCTCCATCACCCCGGGATTTTTGCTTATCTCTGCCATTCCAGCTTGCCGCCGGAGTGCCCCTGCAGCTGTGGGGGGAATCACGCACCTGCCCTGCCCACCGGGAGCCACCAGTGCCCCTGCCAGCTGTGACCGTCACTGCACCGAAGGGGAAAGCGCCTGCAGCCAAGACAGCTGTCACTGGGTTCCTGGTTCTGTTTTGTTATTAATGCCAGAGTTGTTGTTAGTTCTGCCTTATTAGATATACTAGTAAAGAACTGTTATTCCTATTCTCATATCCTTGCCTGAGAGCCCCTTAATTTCAAAATTATAACAATTCGGAGGGAAGGGGTCCACATTTTTCCATTCCAAGGAAGACTTCTGCCTTCCTTAGCAGACACTTGTCTCTCAAACCGGGACAGAGACCCACTTCTGTCCTGGCAGTATGAGTGCATGAATTGAAGGAGGCCAAGATTTGGAGATGAAGTTCCACCAAAAATGAAGTAGCTCCAGTTGCCCAGGGAGGCACAGATAACCAGAACTAGCGGGACCCTGCCTCCACCCTGGCAGAGGTTAGGGAAAACTATGTTTTTTGGACTGTGTGGATTCGTTCTCCTGGCACATCAGAACCACAAAAATATCAGGCCCTGATTGACACTGGTGCGCAGTGCACACTAATCCTGTCGAGATGTGTAGGGGTAGAACCTGTTTCTATTTCTGGGGTAACAGGAGGATCACAAGATTTGACTCTGGTGGAAGCTGAGGTGAGCCTGACTGGAAATGGTTGGACGAGACATCCTATTGTGACTGGTCCTGATACTCCATGCATTTTGGGCATGGACTTCCTCTGAAACGGATATTTCAGAGACCCAAAGGGACTCAGGTGAGCTTTTGGAATATCTGCTGTAGAGACACAGGGTATTAAGCAACTGAACACCTTGCCGGGACTATCAGAGAACCCATCTGCAGTAGGCCTTCTGAAGGGGGAAGAACAACGAGTACCAATTGCCGCTTCGACAGTGCATCGCCGCAGTACTGCACAATTTGAGATGCTGTGATTCCCATCCACAAGATGATCTGTGAGCTGGAGAGCCAAGGGGTGGTCAGCAAGACTCACCCTTTAACAGTCCCATTTGGCCTGTGCACGAATCTGAAGGAGAACGGAGATTGACTGTGGACTATCATGCCTTGAATGAAGTGACTTCACCATTGAGTGCTGCTGTGCCGGACATGCTCGAGGCCAAAGCAGCAAAGTGGCATGCCACTATTGACATTGCCAATGCATTTTTCTCCATTCCTCTGGCAGCAGAGTGCAGGCCTCAGTTTGCCTTCACCTGGAGGGTCGTGCAGTACACTTGGAACCGACTGCCCCAGGGGTGGAAGCGCAGTCCCACCATCTGCCACGGACTGATCCAGCCTGGATTGGAGAAGAGTGAGGCTCCAGAACACCTGCAATACATCAATGACATCATTGTGTGGAGGAACACGGAGCAGAAGTGCTTGAGAAAGGAGAAAGAATCATCCAGATTCTCTTGGAAGCCAGTTTTGCCATCAAAAAGAGCAAACTCAAGGGACCTGCTCGAGAGATCCAGGTCCTGGGAGTGAAATGGCAAGATGGATGGTGTCAGATTCCCACCAAGGAAATCAACAAGATCACAGCAATGTCTCCACCAACTAACAAGAAGGAAATGCAAGCTTTCCTAGGCGTCATAGGCTTTTGGAGAATGCATATTACTGAGTACAGCCAGATTGTGAGTCCTCTTTACCTGGTTACCCACAAGAAAAACAATTTCCACTGGGGCCCTGAACAGCAACAAGCCTTTACTCAGATCAAGCAGGAGATCACTCATGAGGTAGCCCTTTGCTCAGTCAGGACAGGACCAGAAGTGAAGAAGGTGCTCTACTCCGCAGCCGGGAGCCATGGTCTGTCCTGGAGCCTTTGGCAGAAGGTGCCTGGTGAGACTCGAGGTCAATCACTGGGATTCTGGAGACAATGCTACAGAGGCCCCGAAGCCAACTACACCCCAACAGAGAAGGAAATCCTAGTAGCCTATGAAGGAGTCCATGCCGCCTCAGAGGTAATAGGTACTGAAGCACAACTCCTCCTGGCACCTCAGCTACTGGTGCTGGGGTGGATGTTCAAAGCAAAGGTTCCCTCTACCCACCACACCACCAATGCTACATGGAGCAAATGGATTTCCCTCAACACAGTGCACCCATATCAGAAAACTGAATTGGCCCTGGGATCCTGGAAATAATTACAAATTGGCCTGAAAGTGAAAACTTTGGTCTCACTGACAAAGAAGAGCAAGAACAAGTGACACGGGCTGAGGAAGCTCCACCATAGAACCAATTGCCAGCGGAAAACACGTTACGCTCTTTTCACTGACGGTTCCTGTCACATTGTAGGGACGAAACAAAAGTGGAAAGCAGCCATATGGAGCCCCACACGAAAGGTTGCAAAAGCTACTGAAGGAAAAGTTGGATTGAGTCAACTTGTTGAACTCAAGGCCATTCAGCTAGCCCTGGACATTACAGAAAGAGAGAAGTGGCCAAAGCTCTACCTCTACACTGATTCATGGATGGTAGCCAATGCTCTATGGGCTTGGCTGGAAAAGTGGAAAAAAGCAAATTGGCAGTGTAGAGGAAAACCAATTTGGGCTGCTGAGGAGTGGAAAGACATCGCCACTCATCAGGTAGAAAAGCTACCTGTGAAAGTCCACCACATAGATGCCAATGTTCCTAAGAGTCGAGCTAATAAGGAACACTGAAACGATGAACAGGTAGATCAGGCTGCAAAAATAGAGGTGTCACAGATAGATTTGGATTGGCAACACAAAGGGGAGTTGTTCCTAGCTCAATGGGCCCATGATGCCTCCGGCCATCAGGATAGAGATGCCACCTATAAGCGGGCACGAGACCGAGGGGTGGATCTAACCATGGACAGTATCTCTCAGGTTATCCATGAGTGTGAGACGTGCACTGCGATCAAACAAGCCAAGTGGGTGAAACCCTTCTGGTATGGTGGGTGGTGGTCCAAATATAAGTATAGAGAGGCCTGGCAGATTGATTACATCACACTGCCAAGGCAAGCGCTACGTGCTCACAATGGTAGAAGTCACCACCAGATGGCTGGAGACCTACCCTGTGCTTCATGCTACTGCCTGGAAGACCATCCTAGGCCTTGAGAAACAAGTACTTTGGAGGCATGGCACCCCTGAAAGGATTTAATCTGACAATGGAACTCATTTCAAGAATAGCCTTAGAAACACCTGGGCTAGGGAACACGGCATTCTGTGTGTGTACCACATCGTTATCATGCACCAGCTGGAGGCAAAGTGGAATGGTGCAATGGATTGTTAAAAACCACCTTGAAGGCACTAGGTGAGGGAGCAGCATTTAGCAAAGGCCACCTGGTTAGTTAACACCCAAGGCTCCACCAACCGTGCAGGCCCTGCCCAATCTGAACCTCTGCATACAGTGGATGGGGACAAGGTCCCAGTAGGACATCTTAAAGGTCTGTTAGGGAAGACTACTTGGATTAATTGTGCCTCAAGTAAAGACAAACCCAACCACGAGGTTGTCTTTGCTCAGGGACCGTGTTATACATGGTGGGTTGTGTACCCTAGGGAGATTTGATTTTGGGTGTGAACTGTGTGTAATTTTGGAATGCCTATATACCATTGCTTTCTGAATGTCACTGCCACTATTTGTATATATGTATATATATGTGTGTGTGTTTAAAGTTTAGGCATCAAGCTGGCAATATGGAATAAGGCATGGAATGTCTTGGGATGATTCTATGACAATACTGTATTCCACATCACCTGCTTGATTTGTGTAGAATGCAGTTTGTGCCTTCAAACTGCAATGGGAGAGAGAAGCTGGGGGAACTCTTCAAAGCGGCTTGCCTGACCTTGCAGTTAGATGTTCACATACTTTTCCTTCTCCGGGCTGGCAGTTTCTGCCAGTTAAGAGAGGAGAGAGGTTTTTTTTGCTCTCTAGTTCTTCGGCTTTCAGATGAAAGGGACTGTGATCTGCCTCAGAGGCTTCTGTTCCTTTTTGGACTGTTTTCAGATTGCTTCTTCATCCAAGACCAGTTTATCATCTCTGGGACGCTCGGCAGGACTCTCTGGGGGAATCACCGGACCCTGCCAGCCTCAGGACTGCAGGAGCAGCTAAGTTTTACAGACAGAAGGGACTATATAAAATCCACCAGCCTCTTTAGGAGACAGGTAAGGGTTCAATATCCTTTTCTGCCCCATGCCTGCAAGGGACTTTGTTAAATAAACAGGGGTGGTTTTCTTCACTTTCATTCGAGAAATTATTTTCCCAAACCTGTGGGGGGAGGGGCTGCCAGGGCCTGTTTGCCTGGCAGGCAGGAGAGAGAGATGCCCTTTTCGGGTTGTTTCCTCCTAAATTTGTGTCCAAACCGGCACAAGGAGCTACTGTTTCGTTTTACTCTGCCATCCCCTTTTTCCCCACCCTGCTCTCTGGGCATTAGTGTGGTCAGAGTTCTGTTACCTTCCCAAGAGCAAAGGTGTTGCCTAGTTTTGCTGGAGATTAACCCAGGTCCAGCCCCTGCTCCCCTCTCACTGCTACCCAAGTGCCACCATGGCGCTTGGCTGGTGGGAGGACAGCAGAGATCTGTCTCATCTCTGGTCTATCCCTCTCTGTGAGAGACAAGAAATCCTGTTCACTCTTGCTCAACAGAAAGCTCTCTGGGAAAGGTTCAGCTGAGAGTGAGGTAGAAAGCAGGTCCTGTAGCCAAAGAACAGATTGTATGGCTGGCATATGCTTGCCTTGTGCATGAGGCAGTGATTGGTTGAGGAGATGCATGGACACCACATCATCAGAGAGCTGATTGGGAAAAGGGATGCATGAACAGTGACACTGCAGTGGCAGGCAGCCAATGAGTGCTTGTTTGTGTTTAGTTTTGAACATAAAAGGGTTCGGTTTGTTACAATAAACAATCTTCCTTGGAGAAAGCAAGGAGGTCCTTGTGTCTTTGTTCCCCATTGCTACAAATGGTGCCTGAATCAGGACATTTCACAGGCGGTGAAAGATGTGGACTGCACCAGTAGCAACTTCCATTGAACCAGGAATTGGAGTCAACAGGAAAAATTTGGTAAAGGAACCCAAACACGCACCCATCACCTATAAGGTGAGCAGTGGAAGAATTATGGGAGGGAAAATATCTCTGGAACAAAGATGGGGCCTAGACTTGCTACAGCGGCTCCTGCACCGGTGAAATCCCTTCTACGGGGACTTTTCAGTTGGGACCCTGGCCAGCAGTAGGACAGAAACTTCTTAATATTGCCAGGAACGGCGATGCCGATAATTAAGAGGCACCTCGCCAGACGGGGGGCTAATATGGCAGCTCTTAAAGAGAGTCACATGGAGATCCGCCATTTTGCGCCTTTGGAAACAGATTCCCTTAAACCCTCAGGTCCGCTCGCACCCACTTCCAACACCAGACGATTCCGAAGTCAGCCCATCCCCTACGGTGACCCCCGGCAAGAAACCAGACCTGTATTTCCCCTTGAAACAACTCTTAGCACCATCTCTGCCACCCTCCGATAGTCCCCCTCCGGGGTTTTGCAATGAAACGTTTGCTCTTTGGGTCGGGGCTGCTTCGGCAGCGCCGCCACTTTTCACGCCTCCGCCACCTTCCCCGGCGGCTGCAGCGGCCGCCCGGGGCGCTGGCAGGGCGCCAGAAACAGCAACGCGTCCCGGCACAGGCGATTCCCTGGCCCGCGGTGGCGGGTTGGGTGCCGCGGGCTCATGCTGCGGGCTTGTTGCCGCAGGCGGCGCGGGAAACACAGCGGCGGCGGGTCCGACCCCGCGGGAGCGCACCGGGACCGACCAGCGCCGGCACCCGCCGAGCCCGAGCCGTCCGGCGACAGCCACGCCCGGCCGCGAGCGCGGGACAACCCCGCTGCAGCAACCCCTTTGTTCTCAGTGTGTATCGCCCAGCCGCGGAAAGCGGCGGCGGGGACGGGGCGGTCCCGGCAGGGAGACTCAGACACGTGCTCCAGGGGGGTCCATCCAGAAGAACGGCTCCTGCTCTGCTGCCCCCCCGCTCCTCCCTGTAATACTGCGGCGAAACCTATGGATCAAGATTTTATACAAACAGTAACTGTCTCACCCTGCAGCAATTTCTGGCTCAGGGCTTGTTAACAACTTAAACACATCTACAGTATTTTTCAGCGCTTCTTGGAGATTACCGGACTGTATAGTGCCTTGATAGAATGCAAGTATCTTTTGAAACCACTTAGGGAGTTAATGTTAATAAAATTGTAATGTCCCACGCCTGGATCTATATACCTTCTGTGAAGGAATATTGGCAAATTTAGGTATTGTTAAATTTCCTGCAAGTGATGTAGTTATTGTATGTGTCATTTTTTAAGTGGAGAGATAAATAATCTACAAGAAATCAGTATGTTTGCATGCCATTTCATGGTTAAGAAAACTTCAGTCTCATTTTGAGCTTTTGGGAAATATTTGCAAGATAATTCCTTACTTTAACACTGCTTAGCAAGGTCTAAATTCTTCAAAGGAAATACTCAATGTATCATATGGTTACTAAAACTTGTCATGTAAGGTATATACTGCTTTTTCAAGAACTCTTATTTAAAGTGTGATTGGACTGAATACTGATTTTTGCTTACTTGTAATGATGTTAGATATCACCATAAAATTAGGAGATTGTATACCTGAAAAGGTATTTGCAAACTTGGTACCTTCGTCACTTATCATCAGGTAGATGATTTGTATTTGCAAGATACTATTCAACACCTTAATCTTACACAGCATAGGTTGCAGGTGACGCTGTAAAGAATTCAGTAAATCCTTCCTTGGAAGTATTTAAGACCAAAATCTGAAACCACAACAATTAACTTAAAAGTCTGAGTTACTGAGATCAATTAGCTGGGAAAAGCCCATGCTATGTTTGCCCGCTCATCATTCAAGACATTTATTTGCTCACTTGAAAGCAAATCCTGACTTAGGCATGACCATTGTCTGCAGAAGCTATTTGAAGTATAGATGTAATTAGCTCATGAATCTCCACACCAAAAGCAGGCAGAATTGTGACAGCTTTACCAGTTTGCTTACTTTTTACCCCGCAGCTTTATAAGACAATTTAAATGTGAACGTTTCACCATGAAGAAACATGTGACAGCATTTCAAACCAATACAGCTGCTCAGTGATTCAAATGTAATGATTCCTCCTTACAACTTATAAATTGAAATTGGACTTGAAATCAAAACAGTTTATGGAATAAACAGTAGCACACTCCTTTAGAATCAGCTGAAAACATGCAGTCTTGCACACCCACTGATTATATAATTAAGTTCTTGATGTTTTGTCCTTAAATACGTATATCTCATTAGCTTTAATACTCCAAGCTCAAATCCATTGTACTGGCAATCACAAAAGGATGGATTACCATCTGTAAACTAGACAGGTTTCAAATGCAATTTGCCTAGACATATAGGTTGTCATTTCTCTGAGTAAAGCTGCTTTATTTCTCTGAGTAAAGCTGCTTCTTGAAAAATCTTGGCAAACTTAAGCTTGTACCAGAAAAGTAGTGACCATGAACAGGAATTTTCAATAATGTTTACCATAAGCTATTCTCAAAACTAAATTCACAATGTATTTACCACACCTTTATAATCTTTCCAATACATCCTGCAGTTGCTGCCATTTCATTTATAAATCAGTCGTTCGCTTGCATATTGTTCATTGACAAATTTTCAGTAGCTGTCTTGTAATGCTGGAGTCAAAGTGAGTTAAATTCTGTTGTATCTGAAACTTTTAAAGGGGCACTCTCAACTTTGAATCTATTCATTGGAGAAAAAGTGAACTCAGAGCTCTCTGGCTGCTACCCTTAAGTTCCACTGACTTTTGTAATTAATGCTTTCTCCATTGTCCAAGTTACTCACGTCTAAGAGTACTAGTGTCTACAGAGAGCTTGTGCTTAAAGTAGCCATGTACACAAATTGAACCAAAAATTTGCTTTTGCCAGAGCTTAATCAATACATTTGTTGTCCAAACAAAATTATTTAGCTTATAGTTGATAATGTCCCTTTCAAATATCATAGACTGGAAGTTGTAATTTGTGTTTGTCTGTATACCAAACCACTGTCTCTTGACAAAATTCAGATATTTTCATACAACACTGGCAAATTTCATGACACAAATTTTTTTGCTCTTTACCTTCAAACTGTTGCAGAAATGTTGTTTACTTGCCCTTAACACTAACAGACTCTTGTGTGCTGTACAGATTAGGACATACAGTGAAGGCAGTCATTACATGGCAAGAAGATCATTAATGGAAATACACAATAAATCAAATAGGTGGCGAGAAGATCAAGATGCAGTAAATCAGACAGGTGGTTCCATTCAACAGGGTGAACTTCATGCAGTAGTATTAGCTTTAAGGATTTTTACACAAGCAGCAGTTAATATGATTAGTGATTCTGAAAATATTAATACATAAAGAGATTTAGCCATAAGATATTATTTAATGTTACTTACATGCATTCCTTTGGTTTCTTGTAGGTTGTTCATGTTAAGAAACTTTGTCAACAGATATTAATGAAGGTTTGTTAGTAAGATATGTGTAGGGAAACCCTTCCAGTCAAGGTCTTGGCTCTGGCTGTGCCCTGGCCCTGGATGGCAGGGGAAGTATGCCATCAGACCCAGGTGTTTCTGCACTAAAAGTGTAATCAAGTCACTTTGACTTGCAAATTTGGTCTTATAAAAGGTTGACCCCCTTTCGAGTTAAACTTGGAGGCCTTGCCCAGGAAAGGCTCTCCAGGTCCTCACTGTGAAATAGGGCTCCCCAGTGATTGCAGCCTCTGGGTGACAGTAAAGTATTTAGGCAGTTTATGATGTATTACTCTTTATTAGATGTATTGTTTTACTGTTCATAGTAAGAGAAGTGCATGTTATCAAAAAACAAAAAAGGGGGAATATGGCTCCTCAAGAACATTTAGATTACATAAATTTTTGAATGCAGATCATCAATTTTGATCCCTGGAAGAGCAATATTGCTCTGGAGATTTGCATATGCAGAGCCAGTTTCCAAAAGTTTTGTGTGGAGATCCACAATTGGGTGTGCAATTGCAAGGCCCAGCTGGTGTACTAACCTAGGGGAGAAGATATGCCTATGTTCTATTGCCAACAGGTCCAAAGTGGTTACCTGCTCACCTGGATGAACATCAATCGTCTCTGAGGAGACGAAGCCCAGTGAGAGGAACATCCAGTAAAGTCAGCATTTCTAGCTAATGGACTCCCTCCTGCCTAAACCGCACAATCCCCAAGCTCCAGCCACAAGAGCTCTGGAATAGTATTTCCAATTGCAGAAGAAGCATCTCTCTTCCTGGGTACATTGGACACCATCTTTTTGTTTTCCTATGCTGTGTGTCTCTTTGTCAGTGTCATAGTTGTCTTTGGTGTGTTTTTATTGATTAAAAAAGAAGGGAGAGATGTGAGAGACAAGAAATCCTACTCACTCTTGCTCAACAGAAAGCACTCTGGGAAAGGTTCAGCTGAGAGTGAGGTAAAAAGCAGGTCCTGTAGCCAAAGAACAGATTGTATGGCTGGCATATGCTTGCCTTGTGCATGAGGCAGTGATTGGTTGAGGAGATGCATGGACACCACATGATCAGAGAGCTGATTGGGAAAAGGGATGCATGAACAGTGACACTGCAGTGGCAGGCAGCCAATGAGTGCTTGTTTGTGTTTAGTTTCGAACATAAAAGGGTTCAGTTTGTTACAATAAACAATCTTCTTTGGAGAAAGCAAGGAGGTCCGTGTGTCTTTGTTCCCCATTGCTATGTCTCTCCCGTCCCCCAGCCCCAGGAAGCCACGTTTGGGACCACCTCAACAACAAGTCATGCTGGCACCAGAGACTGAAATTAAAAAAACTATTAAAAAAAATTATACATGTTTCTAAAGAAAACTCCAAACTGAGCTTTCCCAGCTAGAGGGTAGGGGGCGGTTGCTTTGTAATCACTCGCAGCTTACTGCTGAGAACATCTTGGTCAGATTTTTATCAGTGCCGGAACAGGAGCAGCCTGGGAGGACTGTCTCTGGGGAGATGAGGTGGTTGCCTAGTGCAGAGTGAGATGCTCCTGCCCAGCCAGCTGAGGTGCATTTTAGATGACACTAATTTGATGTGTGGCTGGGGACCGGCATCCCTGGTGTTCCATGGCAGAGTCAGGTGCCGGCTCTCTGGCCTGGGGAAGGCCTTTAGCTGTCAGGTGATGCCCACAGTGGGGTGTAAGCATGGAGTTAACTCCTGTTCATGGTGTGAAGGAAGGGCTGGGGATACCCAGAAGGCAGGTGGGATGACTTTATCAATCCTCAGAATGCTGTGAAAGGAGAAAAGGGCAAGAAGGCTCAGGGCTGCCCTGTGGGAAGAAAAGTGATATTGGGGATGAGACTTGAGCTGTGCCGAGACAGCCCTACAAAAACCTAACAGGGAGATGTCTGTGTTGCAGAAACAAGGTCAAGGTGAGACCAAATGGTGTGAGGAGGGCTGGGCTGGAAGTTGTGAGATTTGATCTATGGTGTCACTAAGCAGCTTTGAGGCTAAGGTGGGTCCCAAGAAGGTTGCAACATCCTCCAGTGACAGTGACCAGGGCTGGCAAAGGAATCTGCACAAGAGGAGATGGATTTGAAGAGCAAGAAACTGCTGGTGCAGGCTGGGATAGATGTATGATAGGCGGGGAGGAGATGAAGCCAGTTCCCTGGAGGGGAGCCTGGGTGTGGGTCTTTGGTGACGGGAGGGAGTGGAGGTTGGAAGGCAAAGAAGAGCCATGTTCCTATGCGGCAGCACAGCTCTGTGAGCACAAACCCTGCAGGCATGAACCCTCTGCCTGGCTAATGCAGCTGCAAACTGGGAGAGCCTGCTGGATGCTCTCCATGGAGAGTGACTCCCCCATGAGCCCAGACACCAAACGGGACAGAGTGGCTGAAACTTCCCATGACCCCAGTGTCATCTCCCACAGCCAGGGTTTGTGCCATTCCTCCCCTCTGCTATCGCTGTCCCATTCTCTTCCATATCCCTACGGAAAGAACACAAGCCCTTTGCACCAGCAGTAGCACAAAGCAGAGGGGAATGGTGAGAGCAAGGCCATGGCTCATACCAGCCCATTGGCACCTGGGCAGTGCCGGTGACTGGGCTGGGAACACTGAGTGGCACTTGAGGTTTCCAGTAAGGCTATGGCCGTGATGGGGGGCAGGGACAGGGGCAGGAAACATGCAGCAGGAAGCTGGCTGCCGCTGCCCAGCATTCCTTCACGCTGGAAACCCGAGTCATGCTTCCTGCGGAGTGCCGGGACAGCCTCCACCCCAAGCAGTGGAAATGAGCAGTGCCCTGTGACCCCGCAGCAGTGCCCTGTTGCTCCTGTCCTACCTACCTCAGACTTGTCACAGCATGTCTCCTCCATGCCATGCATCCACACTGCCCACACATGCCATTTCCATGTGCACCTCTGCTCTGCACCTCCTGGGCTTTGGCCCTGGGGAAACCGAAGTTGCCGTGTTTTAGAACAGTTGGCAACAGACCTATCCCTAAGGAACAGTGTTGTTTCCTTTCCTCCACTCACATGTGGCCCGCAGCTAGGCCACGGCCAAGAGCGAGGCTTGTTACCATGTTCCCTCCAGCTTTCCCAATTTCCTCCTGTCTGTCCTGCTGCCTGCAATCCAGGCAGGAGGATGAGACATTGGTCTTTTCTCCCAAAACCTCTTCCACGCTTATGCTTTGGGTTATTTCCTGTGTTAAGGTGCATGTGTTTCAGCCAGAAAGACCTCAATTGATCAATAATTACTGTGATTCCTTTTGCGTTTCTCTTAGACCCCTGTAATTCCCCCTTGCATGTGTTCATAGACAATTCCATTAATCCATCCACCATTTAAACAAGTTTGGGCTCTGTGCTGGCACAACAGCACACCTCCAAGAGGCCTACCAGCTTTGTTCTCCTCTGCCAGCCTTCTGGGTGGGTTCAATCCTTAACAAGAGGCTAATATCTGAGTTTACGCTTGCTCCAGAAAGTCAATGTGGTGGACATGTCCTGGTTCATTTCTCCTGGCATCCTGCAGTCATGCAAAGCCACTGCTGCACCTGCTTGCAGCATTGCTTTTCTGTTGCCCTGTCCTTTCTTTCAGCCTGCAGGTGAGAGTTCTGTCTCGGTGTTGATCTCCATTCTGGATGGAGCTGAGCGCTGTCCCTGGAAGTGTGAGCAGTGGGATGGCTGCAGAAGCCTCTGCTTCGGAGCTGGACTGACACAGTTGGCAAAGTGAGAAAGCAGATGGGCACAGGTGATAAGGAAAGTCTCTCTGGGCAACTTTTTGGATAGAGGGTCATGGTGTACCTGTTTGACGCTGACACATGCCCACACGGCTTAAGGGTGCAAACTGGAGCTATTGAAACCCCACAGTTCACAGCAGGGACAAATACAATACTGCCAGCCAGCACAGTTGAGGCCCAGTGCCATGATTCTGTAGGCCCAGAAAGACTATTTTTCTGTTTGCTCTCATTATTACAATATAACTCTATCTAGCCTGGTGTATAAGACAGTCTCTTCACTGCAGAGTTTTCCCAGCACAGCTCTGCCTTGGAAAGGGTCAGTGCTTTAGCCTGCAAACCCCAAGAGCATTTTCCTTGGCAGTCCTTGTTCTGGCACCATAAGCCTGGCCCACTAGTGATCTCTGCTACCTTGGCTGCCTTTCACAGCACACCTGGAAGCAGACTGATCCGTGTTTGAAAGCTGAGCTCCACCTGTGACCTTCACCAAGCCCCCTGAGTGCGACCCAGCCTGTGGGCTTTGATGGCTCCGAAGCGACTCACAGATATCCACAATGAGCATGGTCCCCTTGTCTCTGCCACCTCCATCCAGCAGCAAGCTCCACTGGATAAGAAAACTTCCCAAACCACCCCCCCACCCCAGCTTTCCCTAGGCCAATTTCCCCCTGCAGAGGGATCAGCCCTGTAGGAAGGGCCTACACCTGCCGCTGTAGGAAGCGGGAGCGCGGCTGGTGGCTGCGGTTTCCCACGCAGCTGCTTTCCCCGCCGAGATTGCAGGGCTGGAGTAATGAGTTACTCAGCCCTCCGATGAGAGCAGAGGAGAGAGCACCGTGGAGCCAGCGGGGTTTCCAGGGGAGGAAATCCCAGCATTTCGTGAGCTGCACATAATCACAGGCAGCAAGGAGCAGGAAGCACTTGTTAGGAAGGAGCAAGGAAACAGAGCCGCTGCCTCGACCCAAGCACACTTTTTAGGACCGGAAAGTGGGAGTAGGAAGGCATAAAAGTGCTTTGAGCTTTCGCAGAGGATTGCAAAGGGCAAAGGGTGAGGGGAGAGGGAACAAACACCAGCAGGGCTCCCGAGGAGGGGCAGCCAGCCGTGTTCGTGCTGTGAAGGGGACTTCACGGTGGAGCTGCTAATTAAATAAGAAAGGCTTGTCTCCATGCTTGTTAGGTTAACTCAGCAGGGATATTGCAAAAGCAAATTCCTCCCAGCAAGTGTAATTAGGGGGCCGGAATTCCTCTGGTTCCTTGTCCTCCCTGCTAAAGCCATCAGGTGAGGACACAGGGTGAGGGGGGAACATGCAAGTCCTGTGCAATAACAATCTCCTCCCAGTGTGGCAAGGACTTAAAATCAAGGCTTGACTTTTTACTCTCTCATTATTCCAGGCTGGAAAATACACATTCAACAAAACAGGCTTCCTCTCTGGGCTGGGTCGTAGGGCTGCTTCCCCGAGGACAACGCGCTCCTGTTGAAGATGGAAAGAGGACTGTGAGGGGTCTGGGCAGGGCACCGGCAGCTCCCAGCCCACAGGATTTGGGAGGTGTCCCCTCACAGCACGGTTGTCCTGGATGGTGCTGCTGACCCGCTTCATCTTCCTTGCCAAGAGGGGCACAAGCTCCAACCCAGCACAGCGGGACATTTCAGGGTTTGCCTGGCACACCATGGCATGTGTTGCTGTGCTTGTGCCAGTGTTGCCTGTGTAGGCAAAGGATGATGCTCATGGGGGACAACATGTGAAGATGTGTCCTGCCTGGCACTAGGGGACAGCAGGTATGTCTGGGAACACAGGGCCAAGGGGAGTTATGTGGCACAGATGGAAGGGGAGAGCTGACTGGAGGGGATGGAGGGCATGGATGAAGGGTGAGGGGTTGGGACAGGAAATGTGGGGGGAGGAGAAAGAGTGAGCCTGGGACCTTAAAGAGCAATTAGTCAAAGCTGAATTGTTTTTCTAAACTCTTAATGAAAACAAAGAGTAGGGCATGGCCCAGATGGTGCCAGGGGATCAAATAAATGTCGCACTCAGGAAGCAGCTGCTACTGGGAATGTTTCCTGCCAGCCCTGCTGCTGCTCACAGCCACTTTTATTATTTGTTATTTTTCAGGATTGCAGCTGGGGTTTCCCTCCAGCTGTGTGGAAATATGCTTAAGGCTGGTCCATGCAAAGGGCCTGCTAGGGCTGGTCCCTGGCCCTTGGCAGCCCTGGGCCTGCCATCTCCCTACCTGGCATCTGCCGCCACCTTTCTCCATGGCAAAGCCTCTGATGGCGGAATTTCATCCTCCATCTCCCACCCAGCCTGGTCCAGCACCATCCTTGTCTCACACCTTATGTGCCTCTATCTTGCGTAGGGTTTTACCTTTTTTGCCCTGTTTCCCTGTTGAACCCAAGCATTTGCCAGTGTGAGTTTGACATCTCTGTGTTTCGTATCGTTGGTGTGAATGACCAGAATCAAGAAATTTGACCAAAATGAACATTTTGGATATTGCTTTTATCCACCTGCTGGATTTTGGAGAGAGAGAGAGGAGTTTTTTCCCCACTCTAATTCCAGGTGTTAACATTACCCTTATTTTTAGGTAAAAAATACGGATCACAACCAAACCAATGTTCTCCTGACTCCAGCAGCTGAGATTTAAGAAAAACACCAAACCCAGCCAAATGAGCTCCTAGCCACGAGCTGGCAACCATGTGAGCTGGCAAAAGGTAGCTGAGAGAGGACTTATGAGTCAAGAAAATTGTGGAGGTTGGTGTCCCTTTGATGGAGGGGAGGGTGGCTGACTGGAGGGGCACTGTGTTCTGTCTCCCATGATGGCTGGTCTCATCCAGTCCACCAGCAGACCCTCTACTCCCTTTTTTTGGAGCACAAAAGCCATGACTACCTTAAATGCAGTTTTTTGTGCACATCAGTTATGTCAGCTCAGTGTGCCTGTCCCACTCTTTTTCTGAGCTTTTCAAGGCCCCTGAAAATGTGTGTGCAAAGACCCGAACTGGTAGAGAAAAGGGCTTGTTAGTGCTACCACAGAGGGAAAGAGCACAACATGCACTCAACCCTTTATTAGCCAGCAGAGATTCTACATGGGGCTGCACTTCTGTGGCACCAAATAGTTGGACATTGCTTTGTAGGGCAGCTGCTCCCAGACCAACACACTTCTAAGACATAAGAAACATGGTGGTTTGTGTATATCCAAGTATTTTATTGGGAGACCAGATGTAGAGACCACTCAGGTCCCTCCTGAGGAACTGTGTGCTCAGCTCCTGTCCCTTGCTTATTATACATGGAAAAAATATGTCAAACATGCAATGTTGTGGTACAGCCTGATCTTTGAGAATCTCATTTTCCACCCAAGCCCTTCTCTGTGTGCCCAGGAGGATGAGCATGGAGGCTTGTGGCTGCTGGCCTTCATCCACATTGGGATCAGATACCTCCAAGCTGGCTCAGTTGCTCAGGGATGGGGGTTGCCCCAGACAGCAGGTATGAGAGTTGTGTGAGTTCCCAAAGACGGGGAAGGAGCTGGGCAAAAGGAAGCAGCCATGGAGCAGTCAGCACTGACTGGGGTGGTGGGGAAACTCTCCACATGCCTGGGGCTCAGCAGCACAGCGCCAGCACTGTGGCCCAGCATGCTGGAAGGGCACGAGTGTTTCCCTGTTGAGCCACGTCCCAGGAGTTTTGTCCCAGCCAGACCGCTGGCTGTGGCCATTGTGGCAACCTGGAGATGCCCACTGGGGGTTTTGGGGTGGGACAGGGTGGGGGGCTGTTTCCCGACTGTGATGGCCAAGGCTTTGCCAACTCATGCTGGAGACACCACTTTCCTGTCCGTCATGACATGTCCTGGGATTTGTGGTTACGTCCTCAGAACTGTTTGATCCACTCAAATCACAGCTGATCAAAGGGCCAGTTTACGAGAACAAAACACTGGGTGACTTCCTCCAGTGGTGCCAGAGGCAGCCCTTCAGAGGCGAGATATAAGAAAATAAGAAATCTTTTAACTACTGTGTGTCTTGGCCCCTCAGAATAGCAGCTTCTGTGGGACAGCCCTGCTGCATGGCCCAGGCAAGACCTCAGTGAGGAAGGTTTCAAAAAAATATAAATGAGATATGTATATCCTGATAGATGACCTTGGATTTCTACATACGCACATTTAATAAACTGTGAATTCCTATATTTCTAGGCTTGTGAGCCAGCTTGGCTGCTGTAGTAACTCAGATGCGAAAGCCCTCAATTGCTCGTCTACTGAATAAGTGCAGAGCAAAAGTCCAATGGGCCTATCAGATTTGGGGTTTGCACATCAGCTGGAAAAGGAAAGTGGCAGAAAAGTGGGGGCATCTGCCAGCCAGCCATGATAACCCCATTCCCTCTATTTTGATGAATGCTTTGCATGTTAACATAGGACAATGCTCTCAGGCACATGGTGGGATTCTTGGGGTTGTCCTGTGCAGAGCCTTGGACCTGATGATCCTTGTGGGTGACTTCCAACTCAGGATATTCTCTGGCTTTATGATTTAACTATCTTTGCTTGGTCAGCAGAAAAAAGAGATAGGTAGTGATGGCTGTCCTGCAGCAATAAGCACGCAGTGGTGACCACACATTGCCATCCTGCCTGAGACATTGGGAGTGTTGCCAGGTGGGAAAAAGCTTGTCCCAGGTAGGTGCTGTCAGGCTGTATCTTGGCTGTAGACTCCCCTGTTGTCCCTGTGCTGGGTGACCCTCCAAAGCTTCCTGATTCTCTTTTTGACCTGTGAATTGGGAGGCTTGCTGATAACAGAGATTGTGTTGATCATTATTTTTGGAAGCTGGAGCATCCTCTGGGATGGTTGCATGGATCCTGATGGTCAGGAGTAAATGGGATAAATGAGCTTTTCAGTGGAATTGTGTAGGAGTGACCACCACTCCAAAGGGAGCTCAGGTAGAGCTTAGTGACCTTTCTGTGCTGGTCTGTATGTTACCAGAACATCAAAAGCTGAAAACTTAATTTCTTGTTGCATAGGAGTGGGAGAAGATCGGCAGAGAGTGGAAAGTCACCCGGTGGTGGGAAGCATTAAAGAGGGCTGGGCAGAGGGGTGCTCCCCACCCAGCCTCCGTGCTCTGGAAAAAGCCTGCTCCCCAGGTAGAGGAGGAAACTGGCAGTGATGATGAGCTCCGGATGTCACTGTGCAATCAGGGAGGCTATTTATAGGTCACTAATTGATTAGGGCAACCACAGCAGGAGGAAACTACTTTCAGGAGAGACAGAAAACCACACTGCCCAGCCAGCTTTGGAGAGGCCTCAGGGAGAGCAGAAGGTCCTGAAACAATCAAAACACTTTGGAAAGAGGTATTTCTCTGCCATGGTGCCTGACTTGAGATATGGCCTAGAGAGAAGAAGTTGCACACCTGCCCGTGCTGGTTTTGGGGACCCTGGGTTATGGCAGAGCTGTCGGTCTGGGAAGCTCCTGGAGATGCTGGTGGCTGTACCCAGTGCTGGGGCATGAGATGGAGCTTTTTGCTCTCCCTGTAGCCATCCCTCAAGAGACTTATTGTCTCTTCTGAGCTCCATTTAAGAGACTTTGTCCCCAGGAGGATCTCTCAGGATTAATTAATTAAAAGCTGATAAGTAGAATGGACACTAGCTCAGAGAATGCCTTAAATGCCAGCTGATATCCTCCCAGGCAGGATGCTATTTTTTGCTTGACTCCTTGAGACTCTGACTCACAGTGGCTGACCTCACAGTTGGCCACTGGGCTACTCAAGCCAGAGCATCTCAAATGTAGCTTTTCCTTACAGCCTGGAAGACGCCAAGTTGATCTGAAGAATAAACCTGGGCACTGTCCTGTGCTGTGACAAGGGAAGAGCATGTTTCCTGGAGGTCCTGAAGTGAGATCCCAGCCTGAAGGGATCAGTAGTGGGGAGCTGGTCCTGCATGCTAGGGCTGCCCAAGGCAAGTGTGCTGAGCTGGTGAGGGCTGCAGGAATGCACTGTCTCCGAGTCTGCTCGTTTGGAAGTGGTGCTCTTTTCAACGGTTCTGTTATCAGATGGAGCATTTCCTTCATCAGTGTTAATATCCATGTAGTGAAACAATGAAAGGGCTTCCTATCAGTTCCAAATAGGACGTGAAAAGCTCTCAGCATTAAGAGTAGAGGATGCTGGAATAGGGCAATGGGAAACGCCTGAGTCACTGAAATGTCTCTTTGATTCCATGAGGCTGATATGTTCAAAAGGGAAGAAGAAAAAAATAAAGAGAGAGAGCAGAGCTAGTTAATGATCTGCGGGACAGAGAACAGGAAGGGCCAGCAATTGCAGTGTGGGCTCTGCAGAGGGAAGTCACAGGAGGATGTCTGGCAAAGGCTTTGGAAAGTAGAGAGTGCAGCAGGGAACTGAGCACAGTGAGCTGTGTAGTTTGTTTTTGGAAAGGGGGAAGGCATGATGGAGAAATCCTTTTCTAGCCTAACCCTGTACCCCTTATCCTGCCGGCCACTTGGCCAGCGTGTGCCAGCTCAATGTGGGATCAATGAACTGCAAAACAAACTTTCAAATCACTGTGGTTTAATGGTGCACAAAGCACTGCAGATTTGGAGTAGGGCAAGGGAAATAGTGCTTTGCAAAGCACCCAAGGCACAAGCCCTCTGCTCAGAGGATCTGATCCTTTCCATCATCTGTTGTTCCAGCTGGGGGATGTGCATGGTCGCTTGTGCCAGAGCTGTGCCTGCAGGCCAGGAGGGAAGGATTTGCTGAGGTTGGGCAGCACCTGCTGTCCTGGGGCAGAAGGAGCAGGATATCCCGAGCCCACAGAAATCCCTGGTCTGGAGTGGGGCAGGCACCCAGGGCAACACACTTTCTACTCTTTGCTGCGACTACAGCTCCCTGCCTGTCCCCACTGGTCAGATGTAAATCTCAAGGCCACCAAACAAACACAGGGGCTGTGATCTGTGCCAGGTCAGAAGCTGCGGGCAGAGTTTTTGTTGTTACAGGAAGAGCTGCAAATATTTCAGACATAACCTGTTATCTCTCTGTTTTGCAAACCAACCCCAGTTGCCTGCAGGCAAACAGCCCACTGGGCGTAATGGCAACTGCCTCACTGTTCTCCCAGGGGAAATTCCTCAATGGAATGAGTTGGAAACTGTGAAGAGGAGGAAATCAGACTCGCTCCTTCATGGTGGTAAGAACCCTTGGCCCTACCAAAGCTCAGGAAAGAGCAAACCACCGAGAAGGAGGTTTCTCCAGACCCTGAAATGCATCATGGTGGGCTGTATCCAAGGCTGCTCCCTGTGCGGGATAATGGAGCAGTACACACCCAAAATCACTCCTGTCCTGGCTGCATGGCCACAGGTGGGATGAGTAGAGGTGTGCGGGAATCCCTGTGAGTCTACTTTTCAGAGCTGTGTCCAGTCTCCCATCGTGGCTTGCCCAGGAGATTCAGCTGTCTCCCTGTTTCCCTCACTCCATGGGGAGCCAAACTCCAAGGGCACACACCATCCCACCACAGCTCCCATTCCCACACAGGACAGGGCTGCCCTTCGTGACAGGCGAGAGGAGGAGCAATGAAAACCGGGGGGACACACGCCGAGGCTGGAGGGAGCCCAGCACCGGGAGGGGGAGCAGCTGGGGAAGGTTCACATACAAAGGGCCATTCTGTCTTCACACCTGCAGGGCAACCGGGCGCTGACAGGGGGAATGACACCACTGACAGGGGTTCCTCGCTGGCAGGCAATCGTGAGGCGCTTCAAATAAAGGCAGGCAGGGCAATGACAGGAGACAGGGGCTTGACTGCAGAGGGGAAGGCAGCTGTTGCGAGCATGGGCTGGGGACAGGGATGCGTGGAGGTCGGGTAGTTGTCTCTCCTCCTCTGTCTCTGGATGTTCAAGCCTGGACAGTAATTTGGTGTGACTCCACAGCCATGCTGTGCCCTCAGCTTTCTGTGTCATATCCAGGGCACATTTACACTCAGGACTGCAAGTGGGGCTGGGATTCTCTGAGAACCAGTGTGCAGAGTAAAGGTGGGTGCTCAGCGATGTTTTGACCCTACCACATTTGTTTCAGCATGGGGTTGTGGTGGGCACCCATCACCACAGGGGGATAAGCCCCGGCTATCAGCCCTTTCCTTACAGCACACACCAAACCTCACCACTTCTAACCCCAAAGTACCAATGTGGCCCAGCACGGTGTCTTGCTTCCCAGGAGCTGGAGGTCTGCTGCTGTGGGATTGCTTCTTCTCACTGGGGCCAACATCTTTTGGGTCCTGCTCCCTTCTGCCCATTGTCACCAGTGTTAAGGATGCCTGTGACCACTTCTCACACAATTCCCCCGTGCGTGGGCTTGAGCAGAGATCAGGGGTGCTGGAGAAGGAGGGTCCGTGCGTTAGAGAGCAGGCTGTAGATGTGAACAGCTTTCGTGTGCCTTTGAACAGCTTGGCGTCCCGACTGCTTTGGGGACAGCCGGGCCGGGGCTGATCCTCGGGAGTTCCAGGCAGCCGGGAAAAGTGGGCGGATGGTGCCCTCCGGCGGTCCTGGGGCCGGGATCGTCGCCAACCCGGAGCGCAGCCGCTGCCGGGGACCCCCCAGGCTCTGGGCCAGCGAATTGGGATGTCGCTTCTGTTCTTTTAGTCTGTAGGGGTGCTTTCCCTCCTCTGGTGTCTGCTTTTCCCTGACTTCCCGTTGCTGAACTCCTCTCCCTGTCCCTCAGCCCGGGGAGATGCTGTGCGGGCATCAAGCTGCTCCTGCACTGTGGGGCCAGACCCCTCCGTGGAGAGGAGACATGGGGTCCCTGCAGCCCTAGCCTCTGAATCGCCCCCACCATCCCGAGCCTGGCCAGATCCCACTCAAGAGGTCTTTAGGTTTAGGAAATCTGGGAATGATCTGGTCCTGGGTGGACCGTGAAGGGTCTGTAAAGGGGTGGAGTGACCCTGAGAAGAGCCTAGTAGGATGGACACCCTGGCGTGGGCTCTGTTTAGTGTTTGGATGTCCCCATTGTGGCTGCTAGCACACCCGACTTGGGCCCCGAGTGGGACCCAGAGTGTCTCTCTCCTGTCCCAGCTGGAAAGGGCTGGGTCCCTGACAGTTTTCCTGTTTGTGTTACACTCCACTGTTCCCCAGTAGCCTGTCCCTCACAGGATGGGTGGGGAGGGCAGTTCCCCTCCAGCTGGCACCAGTGGCATTCCCCAGACCTCCTACAGGAGGAATGAAGGAATATTTGGGCTGGGCAAATTAGCCCCTTCTGAGGTCTGAGTAGCCCCAGAGCCCCTTGCAAGGCTTCCTGAGCCACTGGCCCTTGGGTCTCTGAGGAAGGCACATCCCAATGGTGGCTTGGAGGAGCCTTTCCCCTCCAGCAGGATTTGCTGCAGCAGGGAAAAGGGGGGGCGGTGGGTGCCCAGAGTCTCCTCCAACAGGCTGTGCTGGCTTGGCCACGTGCTCACACCAGGCCAGCGGTGACAGATGTCTCCTGGAGCTGTCACAGGGCGACAACAGAGGACGGAGGCTCCCAGCCCTGCCCCACAAATAGGCTGAGGCAGGGCCACCTTCAAAGCAAAACATGCATGTTCCTCAGCCTGCTGGGATTACAAAGTTAAGGGCTGACGGGATTACAAAGTTAAGGGCTGGCACTGTTTTCCCAGTTTCAGAGGGGGTGGATACCAGGCAGGATTACTGTGGCAAAGGTTTCCAATGTGCTCAAAAGGGCACAATAGGACCTTGAAGAGAAGAAACTGCACCGATGACAGGCGGAGGAGTATCTCTCAGCAGCCTCTGCCTCCTGACACAGATGGGATGCACTCGGAGCAGGTGCTCCTGCTTTGTGCCTCTGTCTCTGCCAGGACACCCTTCCCATGTGCCCCAGGACCCCCCAGCACCACTGGTGCTGTGGGCAGGAAAACAGAGCACAGGGCTCTCTGCAGGGAAGAGAGGAGAGGTGAGCAAGCCATGTAATACAACAAACTGTTTACCTGTAATTCATGAAGTGCACAGGGGGATGCAGAATTCACCCGCAGCCCATGAGAAAAGGGTGCTCGTGCTGGAGTGTGTGGATGCTGAGAAGCTGTAATCTGGTGTGAGAGGCTTGAATAGAGAGAGAGAGAACCCTTGCTTCCAGAGATAGAGGAAGAGAACCTTTGCTTTTATACTAGAACAGCTTATCCTTAAAAATTACACTGCATGAACTAATGGCCCACAAAAAAGCAGCTGTAGGAAGACTGCTTTGCCCATGGGAGGGACTCACGTTGCAGCAGATTTGGGCGGGACTGCTGCTCGTGAAAATTAGAACAAGGTTGGAAAAGTTCAGAGAGAACTGTCTCCCGTGGGAAGGACCCCATGGCATAGCAAAAGGGACTCCTCTCCCTAAACGAAATTAAGAAAGATTTTTTAAAGTGACAAACTGACTAAAAACCCCATGTTTTGTCTCCCTGCGCTGTCGGTGGGGAGGAAAGAGGGGGGTCAGGGAGAAAGATGTTCTAAAGGTTTATTTTAGATCCCATTATCGTCTTTTCATTCTGTTAATAAATGTTTCTTTATACCTTTTAAAGTTTTGAGCCTGTTTTGCCCTTAGAGTGTTTTCTCCTAATCCTTATCTCACCCTATGAGCCTTTTAATTTCTTTTTTCTTACTCCCTCCTCTGCTCAACTATAGCAGAGGAGAATGAGTGAATGATTTTTCGTGGCATCTAGCCAGCATCAACCTGCAACATGTGTGCATAGGGGTTCTTTCTTTTTCTTTTTTTTTTAATCATTTGCAATCAGTAGCAATTAGAAATGAAACCTGGAGAGCTACAAAACCCCTGTCTTCTTGAGTTGCTCCTCCCCAGGGCTTTCCTGCCCGGAGACCCACATCAGCACTGCAAGGGCTGTTCCGTGCTTGGTGCAGTTGTAGAAAGTGTGTTCACAAGGGCACTAGCAGCCTATGCAGGCAGCCAGCACTGAGGTAGCACCTTCTGCCTGAAAATGGGTCCTCTGTGGGTGTGGGTAGGGGGCTAGGCCTCCTCAGGGGGCTGGGGGCAGGGGTCAGGTGGACTGGGTGCAGCTCCAGAAGCAGGGCTGTAGGGAAGGTATTACCTGCAGGGTGTTGTTTCTCTGGGGTGACAGGTGACATCCTGAGCAGGCACTGGGCAGAGGAAAACCGACAAATTCCATACACAGAATTTCCCCAGGCTGCTTTCCTGCTCTGTGCAGGCCCTTTTGTGCCTGCTCCATCATGTTTCTTCTTAGGAGATTTTTGCTGATGTCTCAGCCACCAGAAGCCAAATCTAACTAAGTAGAAACATGTACCTGAACAGAGCTGCAGAGGTCAGCAAAGCAGTGCCAGGGGCATTTATTGCAGCACAAGGAGCTGCTCTCTCAATCAGCTGCAGTGATTGCCTGGGCTCTTTCGTGAAACCACAGCCTGACAGCACCAGCACCAGCTTTTGTTTGTCTGTGATAACTTACTAGCTTTGATAACTCATTAAGTGGCAGGGAACTTGAGCGTGTGCCATTACCTGCCTGGCCCAGCTCCGCCAGCACGGGTCATGCATGGGCTTGGCACCATCCTGCTCTGCAATAGCCTGTGCCTTCTGAAGGCAGGTGCCATGGATGCCATGGGCAGCTGCCACCACAGAGCCTCTGCTGTGCTCATAGTCTGCCACGTGCTGAGGCACTGCAAACCAGGCTGAGAACTAAAGAAGCTCAACGCACCTCAAGCTTCCTATCTACCTAGCCTCAAGATGACTGGCCTGCAGCAGAGACACCAGACCTGGGTTGCGCTCTCTTTGGGGTGGCTGCATGGGATCTTGCTTGTCAGCAGGGTCTCATCGACCAGCTGGAGCATCCGTTAGGCTGCATGGGGCTGGTATGCCATGTTTGTGAAACCCACCACGCTTGCGGTTGACCAGAGCACTGAAATAAGCCCGTCCGGAATTGGTGTACTGCTCTGTATCCTGATGTGGTGAGCAGCTCCGACTGGTGAGGGTGGAGGCAGCCCCACTGGGGTGACTGATGGCAGCAGGACTGCAGGAGCTTGGCAGCACCGGCATGAGGACCACATGCAGGGCCCCGCCGGCGCCCGGAAAGCTCAGCCTGGCACTAACGGAACTGTGATAAAAATGAACGTGACCAGGACAGCAGCACAGGGGAGATTAATGTCAGATTGTCAGAGGGGAGGAAACTGAGGCAGACAGCACTCAAACAGATATTGGAACACACTCTGGGGGCAAAGCGGGTAGATGCTGCTTTTCCCAGTATTGCTGCATCTGCAGATCTGCATCTCCCCCTACAACCTTTGAGGAGAGAGGAAGGACAAAGGGTTTACCTGAAGTGTGTGTATCACCCTTGTCAACCCTGTCCTGCAAATCCTCCCACCTTTGCAGGTGGGGGATCTGCCCCTCTATACCAGCCTGAACAGGAACACCAGCACTGCTCACTGCCTGAGACCTTGATGTACATCTCTTGTGGGTCCCCGCCCAGGACAGGTTTGCTCTGCTGCCTACCAGCAAAGCTTTGGCTGTGATGGGAGCACTCTCTGCTGCAAGAAGGTGCTTCTCCGTGGCTGTGTGAGGAGCAAAGCTCCCCTTGTCCCTGGTATCAGCTGCTCTGGCCTTGCCCATGTTGCCAGAGAAGACTGGTTGTTCAGTATCTCCCCCACTGCCTGGTCCCCAAGTATCACCACAGCTTCTTCAGGACCCCACAACTTCCACGCGTGCAGGTACAAGAGTCTCCCAGAGGCCTGCTTTGCTCCATCACCTTTGGTGCACTGGTTTTCTCTCTGCCCTCCTTGCTGCTCTGTCAGGGAACATTCATGTCTGATGGGTCACATGCTCTTTCCCACCTGAATGAGGCACTCCATATCCTTACTCAGCCTCCAGTGCCTCACCTTCCCTCCCTATTTCCATCTGTGCCCTGGACACTTTATACGTGTCTCCCAAAAAAGTATCCAAGCCCCTTGACACCTGCCCATGGCATCACGCCAAACAAAAGTCTCACTGGGATAAATCAGAGAAAAAAGAGCCCCAAAGCAAGGCTTAAATAAGTAATTACAGGAGCTGGGGTCCAGTGGGGCCATGTCCACCCTGTTCACAGCTTTGCCCTATCTCCCTCCCTCATCCTTCCTCTTTCTGCCCTGCATCCCTCCCTGCATGCCGAGTCTGGGGTTCAGTTCCGTGCTGGCCACCAAAACCCCTCGAAACGCAAGCGCAGGGTGGGCCGAGGCAGGGGAACCAGGTGTCCTTGCGGCGGGCGAAGCGCGGGCCTGCAGGGACCCCTGGTGGCGGCCGAGAGCAGGGGGATCCTCGGGGGCAGCCCTGCATCCCGCGGAGCTGGAGAGTGACTGTATCCTGGGAGCTGCCACGCTGGAATCTTAAAGCAAGGAGGGGGCTTCTACTACAGCATCCCCTGAGCAGCCGCAGCTCCCGCTTTTCTGCCGCAAGAAGAAGGAGAACCAAGGACTTTTTTCTCCCCTGGGCTGGGTGAAGAGTCAAGGAGAGGCATTTTCCATCTCAGTCCCTTTCTAGTCGGATTTCCTTCTTCCCTCCTCGCAGGTCTGCAGGGAAGTGGGTGGAGGAGGGACCAGCTGCAAGCACATGCTCCTGTGCAATAGCAACGAGCTATTGCGAAGGTGGTGCTTGCTCCTGGCTGTGGGGCTGGAGGTGGGCAGTGCCGTGGTGGGAGCTGACAGTCCTGTGCACAGACAGCAGGGGTGGGTGACAAAATCTTCTTCCGTGACCAGTCAAGGGTAAATCTTGTAGGAGCAAGAGGTGCAGTGCCTGTCTTGGCAGCCTTGTTGCCTCACTACATGCGTTGGGTATCCAGGGATGCTGAATACATGCAATGAAAATTGAAGTCCACTTGCAAGTCGTCAGTAAAGTGTAAGGATAAATTTTAGCACTGTCCTCCAATATAATTGTTGCCAGTTCATAAAGCTGCCATGCGAAGGCACCCTGTAGCACAGTGGCTGGTGTCCCAAAGGTAGCAAAAGCTGATGCCTGTTCTAATTCTCTGGCATGGGAATGTCCCAAGCTGGAGGTTACACCAAATCTTGTGGGCAGAGCTGACCTAGGACCACGCATAGGTCATGCAATCAAAGGCAGGGGGCACTGCGGGTGCAGGAACCAGCAGGGACGGGGTGAGAAGGGAGGGCAGGCAGGGTGCAAGCCCAGCTCGCTGCTCTGGGATGCGCATCCTCCTGTGTTCCTGGCTCCTGCGGCTGCTGCCAGTGCTCTGCACCCACCACTCACAGAGGTGGCGCCATTCACAGGGTACTCTCGGACTGTTGGCTGGGATAAAGCCAAGAGATTTTTGCATCCACCTGCCTGCTGGAGAGCTGCAGCCTCATTCAGAAGTGAGTGTCATTCATTTATCTGGATGATGAGGAATCTTTCAACTCCTATAGTTTTGTCCCACGAGCTCATTTTCAAACAAGCCAGGTGTTATATATCCCAAACAGCACCCCCTGATATGAAGGACCAATCTACCAAGGACACTCAGCTAGGATGCTCACTCCGATGCTCTGGTTGTATTACTTCTTTTTAACCTTAGCCCCTCAGTAATTCACCTGCCCAGAGCTGGTACTCACTTGATCCTCCATTCCTGAGCTCACACCTTGTCCCTGCTAACCCACATCATGTGGATGTGCTCTTGCACTACCAGCTTCTCTAAATCCTCATCATCATCCCTCTCTGAATGCCTTGAGCTTGTATAATTTCCCTAGGTGCCAAAGGTTACACGAGAAGTGTGTTGGCATGTACATTGAGCAGCAGAGAAGTGTGGTTTTGTCTGCCTGGGACCCTGAGCAGCTGGGTCAGCAGTGGCTGAGGCCACCATCCTGCCTTTTAGTGGCAGCAGCCCTGGGATCTGGCCCTGAGCTCCTCACTGTCATTTCCTTCACCAGTCCCTTTTTCTCTTTGCACAGCAGGTTTACCAAAGAGGTGCCAAGCATCACCATCACCTTCCACATCCCTCTTCTGAACCATTGCCACTGTGATGTTTCTCTGTGGGCAATGAGCATGAAAATTTCACCATGGGAGGGTATTTGGTAAGCCAGCATCTCTGGACTTTGGTCCAAGGCCAGCAAGCCCTGGACCACTCCAGTCAGGACCAGTTCAAGAGTCAGAGGGCAAGAAGTATCCATGGTCTTTTTGCTTGTGTAACTGGCTGAGAGCAAAATATTGTCGTAATGACAAGCTTCAGGCAGAGCCTTGCACAGCCACTCAGTAGCCTTGTACAGTCAGGAACTGTGAAGGATGGGGAGAGAGCACCAGGTTGTGTCCCCAGCAGCTGGATGTGGCAGGATGTGGTGCTCACAGGCACAATGACATGGAGGTAGCCAGCAGAGCCTGCATGCCTGAGCCAACATCTCCCCTCAGTGGGGAAGGACCCAACACAATGTGCAGTGTGGTTCCTGCTTTAGCTGTGAGCACACAGCTTCTTTGCTCTCTGCGTCTGTGCTCTCCGAGGTGTTGGGGGCAGCTCCTCTCTTTTGAGGAGTCCGTGCTGAACTTAGAGGCGTGGGATACTCTTGGGCCACTCTTTGCTGGGGTCAGCTTTCACCAGCCTGCACTGTTGGGCTGAGGTAGCTGCATCCCTGCTGGCCAAGCGATGCTCTGCGCCTCACGGCTGTGCCTCGTGAGCCACTGCCGTGCTCAGCCCTCATGTCCCCATGGGAGGAGGATGCTCCCCATCGTCTTTGGAGCCTCTGGCACAGCAGAAGCTTCAGGCTGGGCACTACAGAGAGCCACACAAGTGACACAAATGGAGGACATCTCCTGATACCAGAGCCATCAAAGCTGGGTCTGCCCTGGTAGGCAAGGCCCACACCGACCCTGTGGTGCTCCTCCAGCTTCAGTGTGCATGGCTGCTGTCCTTGGGAGGAGGAGGCAGCTCAACAGTGCAAGTTGGAGCTCTACACAACATGGCAGTGGGGCTGGGCAGGGAGGATGGGGGTCCCAGCAAGTCCACCATGGCCCCAGTGGGGTGGGCTGCCTTGGCTGTGCCTCAAGACCCTGGAGCAGCCTCAGAGAAGCTCCCTGTGCCCTGAGGACGTTTCCTGTTTGCTGCCCATGCTGAAGCATCGGCCCTTCAACCGCCACCAGTCCTCTGCTTCCGGCAGGGGCTCCTGCCCGGAGCCCCCCTGCATTATCAGCTCACCAGATGCCTTTTTCAGGATACTGTGGTAAAACTGTGCCGGGCAGGCGCTGTCATTTGGGGTTTTCTCTCATGTCAGCTTCGAAGACAAATTGGACAAGGAGGAGCAAGAAGGGGGGAAAGAAAAAATAATAAATTTAAGCAAAAAAAGAAAGAAAGAAAGAAAGAAAGAAAGAATTATGTTCACCGCCATCCGAGGCCAGGGCTGGCCCGTGTGCGAGCATGGCAATGGGTCCCCCAAGCGGTGTGGCCAGTGATGGCCGGGGACAGGGCAAGTGGAGGTATCCAGCATGGCAGTGCCACTCCCCTGGCACTGTCGGCCTCTAGTGGCAGTGGAGGCAGTGAGTTGCCATTGCAGCACCCTGGGCCTCAATGAGCCCCACTAGCACCATGGGGATCTTCTCCCATCCCTCTGGGCACTGCCGCCCACTGGGACATGGTCCTCATGCCAGTGCTGCTGCCTGGTAGGACATGGTCCCCCTCTGGGACACAGCCCACCTTGCACTGGTGAGGGAGCGGGTGCTGGGAAAGAGGATTTGAGGTATCCCTTACCCTTTGGGCGAGAAGCAGCTCAAACTGGCCAAGCCAGTCTCTGGGCCTCTGGTCCAAAGCCACTAGATGGTGCTGAGCAGCTGACAGACTGGGTAGACTGGGAACCAGGCAGCATTTACTGGGGGTGAAGGGAAGGAAATGGTGAAACAGCAGGTGGGAAGTCTGTCTTTCCATCTGTGGAGCCTGGCAGACAATGTTTACCAGGTCTGCCATGGGGATGGGGTACGCAAGGTTGTGAGCCCCACTGCAGGAATGGTTCATGGACAGATGGAGGGGACAGACCATGGATGCTGTTGACCCTAAGAACTTGACAAAACTCCCGGTCCTGGTGCAGGATGTGCACAGGTGTGATGAGGGTGTGCTCCCTGAGGCTGTAATGCAGCAGGCAGCATTAAAGCATGGCTGCTTGCATGGCATTTGGCATGTGCTCCAGCTCTGCTTCCTGCTGAAGTGGCAGGGTCAGGTCGGCTGAAAGAGATATTGCTAAACCAGGCGTGGTTTTGTATGTGTTCCCCCAAGGTGTACAGAGACATGGCACACCCAGAGCCAACCACAGACCTGCAGGATTTGCTCCGAGTTAAGCCCAGTGATCTTCTTTTGTTGGATGAAAAATAAATAAAAAGGTGGATGGTCCCTGCAGAGCAGAGGGTAGGTGTCAGCATGAGGAGGGGAGAAAGGGTCAATGGTATGGAAATATTACTGGGCTATCCCCACCCACAGAGGATGGATGAGGGGCTGGCTAGGGCCAGAGGCTGTGGGTGGGATTTACCATGCACCTAACATAAAACTTGATTTTCTTTCCAGCTTTTGAATTTGAGCATCCACTGGAGGATGGGTTGGACCTCCTGGGCTGGTCTTCAGTTATACATTTTCCCTTGGAAGATTGTAAACAACAAGTCAAAGAGGGAGAAGTTGTTCTTTGGCTGCCCGGGACCCCCAGGAGAAGCTGTGGGTGTGGGTATCACCCTGGTGAGCAGGGGAGGTGTAGGGAGGTGGTGGGAGCAGTGAGACACCCGTGCAAGGCAGGTGGCTGTGCTGTGCTGAGATCTGAAATCATGGCTGCTCGCTTTTGTCGGCAAATCTTGCATTTGTGTGGTTTCCTTTTCCTTCTGCTCTGTACACTTTTTTTCCTTCTCCATTTTGTTCCTTTTGCTGCGGAGGCAAATTTCAGCCCTTCCAACCTTTTGGTTCCAAACTCTGCACAGGAATAAAGCTAAACATGAACTCTCAGAAGGGCTCAGCTTTAATTACACGTGAGATGTTAATCTGATGGAGGGTCTCAAATACTCCTGTATTTGAGCCTTACTTTTCCTTCTGCTGCTCTGCAATTCCCCTGGCAGATGCCTCCCAACTCCTAACAACCTCTCCAGGCTATTTTTTCTGAGCAAGATCACAAGTGAACTTTCTAGCTCAGAAAAGCTTCTGTGAAGAGCAGCAGAGACAGTCCTTCAGCAGCTCCACCTCTCTCTTGAAGGCCTGACTATTTTTGGAGGCAGCAGGAAAATGGAGATGGTCCTGTTCATCTGCTTGAGATTCTCCCTGCCCACAGGTCTCAGATTAGATGGCCACGAGTGTGGCTGAAATGAAGAGGAGCCCTCGCACCTGGATTCCCTGGTGGCAGTGCCTACATCCCTGTCCAGTGTTGGCTGTGATGCTTTGGGAACCTGCTGGCTCTGGTTCCTCACACTTGATGAGCTGCCAAGCCTGGAAGAAATACAGGATATCCTTGCAAAGCAGCAGCTGGCATTCAGGGAGATCTCAAAGCCAGACAAAAATGGTACCAGCAAGGCCAGCCCTGGCCAGGGACCTGCTGGCATGGCCCTCGTGGCAGAAGCCAGCATGGTGACAGTGGCTGGAGGAATAAAGCAAGCCCCACCTGAGCCACATGAATGAGAGACTGAGCTCCCTGACAGCTCCATTTGGGCTGCCCTGCAGTAGCTCCTTCCCGTCCTCAGTGGGCACCTTTGGTCACACATCTGGCAATGAGCAGTATCTGGGCATGTCATGGAGTCTGAGCAGGGAGATAGTTTGGAAACCTCCTTGGATGTATTGCCCAACCATAAGAAAGACATTTTGAAGCCAGATCCTCTAGAGCCCTCAGAGCTGATGGGGAAGACAGCAGATGAGCACCTTCCTGAAACAGCAACCCTCATCCCTTCCCCCACCCCATGGACTGGAAGCTGCTCCCTTTAAATTTGGCAGAGACAAACAGCTGCAGCCCTAATTGGTCCATTTGCTGCCATCAGGTGTTGCTGCTGTGCCTCTCCCCTGGCTCCTTGCAGATCCTAAGCTCCTAGTAAGTGCTGTGGTTTTTCCCTTTTTTCTCATATATTCACAGTAGTAAATTTGCAGGAATGGCTTAGGTTTCTAGGTCACTCTGCTGCTGTGTGTTCGTTAAAAGGTTCCCTAATATATGTGCTGCTGCAGGAGCAGCACTGGGGCAGAAGGGGCTCAGGGAGCACAGTATGGGAGGCATGTCCCTAGGGAAGGCAGCAGAAAGGAGGTGTGTGAAGTATCGCTTCAGCACCAGCTGTTTTATTCTTGGCCTCAGGAACTGGGGCAGCTCTCCTTGGGGACCAGAGGCCTTTCTAGCTAGGGCTGCCTGCATTCATCCTATTTATAGCTGCTGTCTTTGCAGATGTGGTTTCCATTAACAAGCAGGATCTGAAGCTGCTCAGTAGGTGGGTGGGATGAGGTGCGTGCTGACTGAGCAGATCCCCTTGGGATAGAAAGACACAGGCAGTCATCCCCACAGGGCTTTGTAACAGGCACCACAAGCTCCACTGTGCCCTTGGGGGTGTGAGCTGCCTGTCCAGCCAGGCAGAAGTGGTATCTGGGAAGGAAGGGTGGCATTGCTTTTCTTCTGCTAGGGGAATGGAAAGTTAAGGGTGTCTTTGGGATCACCAGTTTGATCCCTTTTCTCACCCTCTTGACCTGCCTGCTTTGGCTGGGTGCAACAGGCAGCCCTTGTCTGGCTTTGGATGCACCTGGTACTCCCTGAGTATGGTGCGTGTTCTGGCTTGATGGATTAATAACAATTTATTTGATTTTAGCTATTTGCAGCTGGGCAGGCAGGACTCACTGCCTCAGGGCTCTCCGAAGCACCCACACAGGGAGCAGATAGGCAGGGATTTAGGCTTGCTCACTCTGCTGCTGGGTGAGGTTTGTGCACATGAACCTCATTGACAGAGCTGGAACCTCGTGACATGGTGGGTGCCTGGGCTCAGGCCTGCTGCAAAACACTCCTGACTAACAAACCACTTTGGAAGCTGTGTGACCTGGGGCAGAGGGCTTTCCAACTAACTGCATCCTCTGTACAAGGAGAAAAGTATCTCAGGAGAGGATAAAGACAACTTTTATCGCAGCTAAAAGGGGCTAGTAAGGGTGTCTGACAAACCTGGGCTATGTAGGTTGAGGACACAGAGACAGTAGTGCAGGTGGCCTGGCAAAGGGCTAGAAAGTGTCCTGCTGCTTGTGCATATCCAAGCACAGGGCTTGCAGGCAGCACTGACACAGGGGCTATGTTTGCCCTAAGCCTCACAGGGTGTCAGTGCAGGTACTGTGGCAAACCTTCACCCCATAGCACAGCCACATTTGGCACTAGTTTCCTCGTGAACCACTGCTCTGTGGAGCAGCCATGCAGTTTGCCTGGTCTGCAGGCAACCTCCAGACTCTCCGCAGAGTGTGCTTCCCACAGGAACCTGCAGGTGCCCAATGGAGAGGGCTGCACACCACTTAATACCCCTGCCCTGCACACACCCACTCGTGGGCAGCTGCCACTATCTGCAGTTCAGGGCAAACAGAGGGACACACCGTCCCTTATGCCCTTCTGGTTTTTTCTGTGTGAAGATCTCTAACCACTTTGGTCCAAACAACTATGCCAGGCAAAGGCAGTAGAGGAGAACCATATTATTGCTGTCCCTGCAGTCACATCTGGGGTATTCAATAGTGAACTGAGGCAAAGATGCACAGGAAAAAAAAATCTTAGGAGACTGATATTAGCAGGGGATTGCATACACCCCGCAAGGTATCCAAGTGTGAGTGAGGACCTGCATGGGCAGCACAAGGGATGCAGGGACTTTTGTCACATGCAGCACACAGTAAGAGGCTAGCAGGAGGGGTTCTGTTGTTTTTCTCCCTGTAAGGCTGTAGGTGCATGCACATCCCTGGGGAATAAGGGCTTGGCCTTCTCCCCTGTCTGGGTCAGGGCTTTGTGCGGTGGCAGAGTTCTGACCTGAGGGCACACAGCTGACAGGAGACAGGAGGCAGGAGTGGCCAGGGCTGAACTCTGTTCCACAGGGAACTGCTCTGCCTGGCTGTGGGCAGGATGGGGCCACCCAGCCCCTCCACCTTCCCCTACCTCAGCACAACATGTAGAGGCGAGACAGTCACGGTTTTATTTCAAAGTAGAACAAAGGTATCTTTTATTCTTTCCAGAGCTGCAACATTCAGCTTTGCCATGAGCATGTCTGTGCTCAGACTGGCTCCTTGTGTGCGTTTACTCAGAGCACATCTACACAACGCAAACCAAAAGCAGGAGACTGTTTCATAACTTGGCTGAGTCTTACCTCTGGTAAAGAAACCCCATTACCCAGCCAAACACGATGGCACAGTTCCTTGCACAGCACATGCTGCTGAGCCGACAGGCTCTACAGAAAATCTAAAAACAAAATGTACTTTCAGACATTCCACATCAACTTTTCCCGATTTTGCTGTGAAGGAGTTTTGGCTCAAAATGTATCACTCTCATCTCCCTTCATACCTCTCCCCTCTGCGCAGTTGCTAAAGCAGAGTTACAGCGCATCAAGGATGTTGTCGATTTTGCAGACTAGGTCTTGGCGCTTGTTGGAATGCATCTTCTCGTTCTCAATGTATGTGTCCTTCTTGAGCTTGCCTGCCACCAGCCGCTCTGCCTCTAGCGATGACTTCAGGACCAGCTCTTTCACTTGGCCATCCAGCTTCTGAATCTCACTTACCTGGCAGAGTGACAAACCAAAGGAGTATTAGACGAGAAAAAAAAACCCAAAAAATCCCTACAGTGAAGCTGGAATAGAAGAGATGGCAGATGATAGCAAAAGATGAAGTCAGTGCTAAGTAGAAACATCTCCAATCGCTGAATGTTGCCTCCTGAGCCATCACCTCTCCCTGGCATCACATTCTGAGGAATATTCCATGAATGGGTAACTAAGGAGTGCAGATAAAAGGGGCTCCAAGGACCCAGGAGCCATACTGGCAAGAGACTGTTAAAGAGTATTTAATGACAGATTTTAAAGGCTTCAAGCTAAATCACAGGTCTGACAGCTGGAAGCTGTGTCCCTACAGTTAATGTTCATGGTGTGTGAGTGGCAGGTCTGCAATGACAGAGCTACTCTTTGAGTTAATTAACAGATTAACCAAGGTGGCTGTTGCCTAAATAGACCTTCAAGACTAAAGTGTCCCTCACTTGGGGTTAAGTGGCTATTTCAGGTAAGTGTTAAAATATATTGAAGAGAAGCAAATAGGTGTGTTCTCATTGTGCCATGGCTTTCAACATGGTAGAGCAAAACAGCCCTATAGGAGCATCATGTTACCAAAATTTTGTCAGCACCAAATGCAAATGTGCAAGAAAATAAGAGATGAGGTTGAAAAGAAGATTTTGGGTTGACTGGTGTGAGTAGTAGACTCAGAACTGTTAATGCGTTGAGATAGTTTCCATTTTTGCTTAAGTGTCACTGCCATGAGCTCAGTGAGAAGCATCAGGATTGTGTTACAAAAGCATTAATCTGTACAAATGCAGTTGGTTCAAGGGCTGCTTAAGAAACAGCACAAGTAGCTGTTTACCAGCAACACTCACACGGCAGCATAACTGAGATCACTGCAAAAATAACACTTTTCACACACCCTCGCACAGATCAAGCCATTTTCAGATGAAAAAACCCAACCCAGACTGGCTGCAGAAACTAAACCCCCAATTAAAACTCATGCAGAATACTTGACAGAGCCAAGAACAGGAGAGCTTATAAAATAAATTTGTATTTTTTACTTTATCACATAAGTCAGAGCCTTCGGTCTTCAGTTTAGACTGCAGAGAGGCTATTTCATTTGTCAGGGCCTTGTGCTCCACCTCCAAAGACTTTTTGCCACTGTTCAGGGTGGAGATGTCCCGTGACTGCTTGTATTTATTCACTGCTTCATCAAAGTGACGGTACAGCCCAAGCCTCTTGTTCACCAGAGTGAGCACCTGCTCTGTGATGCAGGCAACCTTCATTCTAGCTTCAGCAGCTGGATCCTGCAAGAGGACAGGAGGGAAGATCAAAGCAGTCGTATCTTTGACCTGCATTAAGCCATGCCTGCAATTTGCCACAGGACGGTTACAGAAACTGTTCCCTTTGCAATTAGGTCAACTGACAGTAATTAGGTGAATGGTACAAGTGCTGATTAGGGCAAGCACCTTTCAGCACTCAGCCCAGGCCAACAAATAGTTTAACAGTGAAACCACTGCAGAAGGAGAACTGCAGACATCCCTTCTTCTCAGGGGGATTCCTATTTATGCAGCAAGCAAAACTCTAGTTAGCATTATGACACCAGGTCAGCCCTACAGGAGTACCACTGCTCAGGTTGAACAAATACAGGACTTCAAACAACCAGTAAAACATATGAATTGCAGGAACATTCAGCGAGAATTACTGGTATGAAAAATTGCCATTCATCAGCTGAGAAATCTGCTTATACTCTCACAGGGCTCTTCATCATACAGACCTTGGTGATGGAGAAATCCAGCCTGACATAGACAATCACAGTGAAGAACAAGATGTAAAAGGCTCCAACCACCAAGAGAGGCTCTTGCAGCATCAGGATTTTGTTGAAGGTGTAATGAACCTACAAGAGAAGTTCCAAACACCGAGCAGTGTCCCATGTTACTGCAAGGTTAACTCCTCTCCTCAGGCAGCAGCAGAACCACCCATACAGTCCAGCAAGTGCTTATTTCATAGGTGTTTTGACCATGCTGCTGAATTCAGAGGAGGCGCAACTGCTCAGACGCCACACTCACCACGATGTCCTGGATGTGCTGTTCCACCAGGTTGCTCTTGTGTGCCACTATAACAGGACGTCCAAAAGTGTCCAGATATGTGTAGTGAAGCTCATCCAAGGCACGACTGATTTCATAGGGGCTGTCCACATGGATATTCCTGTGGATAAAACCAGACAGTCCCATATGACTCTACGGTGTTTGAGATGACGTAACCCAAGATTTGTCTGGCCAATTGTGGCCTCTAGCACAAGGTAAATTATGCAGTTTAAACAATGCTCTACAAGGAAGCAAAGCTATGTTTCAAGATCTCCTCCATATGCACAGTTATGGTTTTGATTCACTGTCTTCAGGCCATTACCGCAGACTGGAGAATTGCCACCAACACAGCACTGTCTCCAGTACCAAGCCAGGAGGAATGACACTTACTTGGCTCCTTCTGGCAGGACAATCTTGACAGTCAGAGAGTCTGTAACTTGCTCATCAAACACGTGGTCAACAAATCTCATCTTCAGGGCATACTGATCACCTAAGAGTTCCGAGCAGAAAGAGAGTGGTTACAGTTCCTCAGAGAACAAGGGATAGCCTTGAAGCTCAGCTCCCACCCGGGGCAGGAGCATTGTGCAGCAGGGGGCACTAGCTCACTCAGATATATTTTAACCAGATGTCTACAAAAACCTGAAGGAAGCACAAAAAAGGTAGATTTGCATATTCTAGAAAAAATAGCTGGCAACTGTTGTTGCTAAAGTCCTGTGTACCACAGCTTTCAATTCTTTTCTGTACAGCAACCACCTTTAAACACAAAGGAGGATGGTTTTTATTCCCTTCCCCTCAGCCACCCACCAAGACTGTAGAGGTATTCATAGCTTGGCAGATTATAGCCAATGATGTAATGGGTTTTCCAGCCCCCAAAAAGCGGGAATCGAGGACGGATCTCCATCTCCACAGAGTCATCCAGGACAAGGAGGTGGCTGGTGGAGATGTTCCCAATTTCATCTCTGTAATAGACATCCTGAGCAGCAGCTGGGAGAATGGTCTGTAATGAGAGAAGCAGCAGTGAGTCCATCAGAAGGGAGTTAGTTCCAGTGAAACTGGCAAAACCAATAAAGGCTGGTAAGCATTGAGAAACTGTGCTCCCATATGAGACACGACAAAACGGCCATTCAGTTGCATTAAGTGGTAAAACTGTGCTATTCTAAGCAATCCCACAAGTGGCTGCCAGCACAAAAATCACTTGGCCTCCAAATGAATGTGCTTTCTCCAGCCCAGTTTCAAACTCCCCAGACAGCAAGGGATCTCATCATGCCCAGCAGGACAGCAATTCCCTTTTCACTCCAACATGCTGCCCTAGCTGACTGGGCTTGGTGGCTTTACACTCAGCAAAATGAGATTTCTTGTTGGCTGCACCATCCTAGAGAATTACAACAATCAATCCTGGAGGCTGCAAGCAACAAGAAATGTGTTCTCCTCTGAACCAAAACCTAATACTTTTTACATCTGGCTAGCAGAACCACAGCTTTAATTCATGTTGAGTGCTTTGCGAGCGAGGAATGAATGGGTGAGTTCCCAATTAATACTGTTCAACATGAGAAGGATATGAAAGAGAGGCAACTTTGAAAATAAGGGGGTGGAGACAGAATGAATGGTCCTTGCACAGTGGAAAACCCAAAGCAGAGATCTCAATACAGGGGAGTAAGTGGTTTAGAGAGTCCCTGAGACTGGAGGGGTGGGAGTGTGGAGAAACACTACATGCCCTGGTACGTGCAGTCTGTTGAACTAGCAAATGCAATAAAGTATATAACCTCCTAATGCTGCTTCCAAAAGCTATTCCTATCCAGCACAAGCTTTCTCTGAAAATAGACCAGAGTTTTAACATTCCCTTATTACTGGGGTATGGTTACCAAACAAAAGGCAAAGGACAACTGCATTTTTTTTTTCCTCTGGGGATCTAAGAAAGGGGGAAGCCACAGTTAAAAAAACCACATGTACAAAATGTCAACCTTGAAAGACTTGACAGAAGAAATCCCACTGTCTGGCTGTCTCTGGTAGTCGTATCTGGAGAAAGGTCCTTTCAGCACTGCTCCTGTGTGCTTTAAATCAACTGTCTCTTCAACCGCAATATTACCCCAGTGAGACACCTCAATGACTCGTGTCATGCTTGTGATGGTCAGGAATGGACTGTTATTTTCATAGTGCACCTTCAGAGTGTCCTAGCGAGGGAAAAAAAGATAAACTGTCAGATCTAAAGTAAGGAGCAAGCTCCCCTCCCAATGATCCACTTCATGTGCCACAGAGAACCCTCCTTGGCAGATGCACACGTTCCTGGCCTGCACGCAGTCTAACTCATCGCTGACCTGTGATTTCTACATGAAAGCCTCTGCGTCCCACTCTCCAGCCTCTGAGACACGTCTTCCATGTCTGGAAGATGCTCTCCGCAGAGCCACAACCCCTTTGCTCAGACATCTACCTGGCTGTATGGAGGGATGTCCTTGAAGGGGCCATATTCAATCACGTCCTCAGTGCGGGAAGGGTTGCCCAGCTTGGTGTAACTCTCCACGTTCCTGGAGGCCAGTTTGACACGGGTTGTTTGGGTCTTACTGACGTACGGCGAGTAAAAATAGTGATTTCCTTCAAAGACCACAAACTGCTTCTCACTTTGGGTGATGTGGGTGGGATAGGGCTGCAAGACGTGCGTGAAAACCATTTCAACAGATACACGGACCTTGGCTCCTGGGGCCAAAGGAAATGGCAGCTTCACTGAAAAGAATTTCCCACTGGAAGGGAGAACAACAGGTAAGTTATGTGGGATCTCCCTTGAGAGAGCATTCAGCTCCACCCACTGCAACATCCCCTGCAGACAGTCGACCATGTATCACATGTGCAATGTATGATTTGGGCAAGTATTTACTTGCTCCTCCAAGACATATAGATGTCTTGTCCCAGCAGGTGTGATTACTGTGCTGGGGAAGCAGCACAGGGTGAACTGTGTCCAGGCACAGTTACAGTCTTTGCTTCACAAAAAAACACCTAGTTCCCTTTTAGGAAGAGGAATAGTGACACACCCCTACCTAATCCCCCATCTATAAAGCTTCAGCAAAAGTTTTTTCCATTCTTCTCCAGATGACAGGAATGATCTGCATCAAAGCAAGCATGGGCACAAGTCCAGAAGACAAATCACAAACATCTTAAGCACCTGCTCCCACAAAGTCTATTCATTCCCAGATTTTTGCCCACAGGATCTGAAAATAAGGAATGGCCAGAATGGGAGCAAGGTTTTGGACTGAGGTACTACAGAACAGATTGAGACTCCACCAAATCTGTAAGGATGCACTGGACAGACCGAGATGATGCCAGAAGTGAACATACTTCATGTCATGCCTGGTGGCCCAAGAGCAGAATCACATGAGATATCCAGCCATGTCAGAAGCCAAGATCTACCCTGCCAACTTATCTCCACAGGTACTGTACTCCTGAAACCCAGCTGCACTGTGCTTTTGAGCAACTTTACAGGCACTGCTCACCTCTCAGCTTTCATGGCTTAGAAAACACCTGCCTGCCCAGCCTGCAGCAGCTACATAATATTCCAAGTTTTGCAGTACAGAGCCTGATGCAAACAGCAGGATCCTCTCTTCCAGCAGCAGTAAGAGCCTGTACACTGGGCCACGGCACCCAGTGCTCTGTGGTGCTCTCCACACAGCCACAGGGCACTAAACTCTCTGTAGTCACCACTGCCAATCATCTGAGAGCTCAAAACGGAGTAACGGCTAAGAGCATGACCAAACGCTTCCCTCACCTAGTGTCCCTTAATAAGGGGCCAAGGCATTACTCAAGGCACTAAGTACAAGAGACTGAGCACAGCTGAGGAAGAAAACACTCATGATCTCTAGGTACGTGGAACTGCAGCAGTATCTCTGCTTCACTGTGACAACAATTATGAACATCCCATGCACAACTCTAGGTATTGACCTTAGAGGGTGATACTCACCTTTTGCCCTTAATTTTAGTCTCTTTCACTTCCAAGGTGTTCTCCTCCTCTTCCTCACTTTTCACCTGTTCTCAAACAACATATGGGATTAGTGTGCTGCTATTTAAAAGACTTAACACATCCAGGGCAAAGTCTGTACAGTTCCTGTAAGGAGTTTTTAGGGCGGATGTCCCCCAGAAAGTAGAAGCTTATATATAACTAACTTATTACGAAAAATTTTTTTAAAGGCCCTTTCATAATGTTGATCAGGAATACAAATTGCAGTGTGGTCAATGTGTAAAAACACATACTGGAGGTTTCTGGTAACTCTCACGTTCCCATGTTCCCTCAGCCTGGTTTCCAAGCCAGCACAGTCACCGTAACTTGCACAAATGAGAATATTGATCAAATGCTTTTGTGATTTCCCTTGTCACTGGGGAGCGAGCAGGCCAAGGGAATATGGCTTCACCAGCTGAGGTATACTACAGAACTCTGTATACAGATATACTATAAAGCGCTGTATGCACCCCTCTCTGCTGTATGTAGAGTTTATGTAAAATGACAATACTTCTGGGTCTAGGATAAAAGTACTGTCCTACTGCTCCTCCGACCCTCCTGTGGGCAAGGGCCGGGCCCCCCGTCCCGGCGCTGCCTGGGGCTGCCAGCCCTGCTCCGGCCGTGCTGGCGGCGACCTCCGCCCAGTTATGACGGCGTGAACCGGCCCCCTCATCGCCTGCCAGGCCTCCCACCTCCGCCCTCACCCCGCGACAGACAGCCCCCATTCCCGGCCGGCTGCGAGATCCGGGAGGGGCGCTGAGGGCCCGCAGTGCCGACGTGTCCCATCGGGCGCGGAGCCGTACAACACCCGCGACCTCTCCGCGGCCTCCCGGTAGCGGCGCTCGGTGCCTGCTCCCCACGCTCACCTGCACGCCCAAGTGGGCCAGGCGGGGCTCCAGCCCAGGCTCCAGCGCCAGCAGGAATGTGGAAGCGGCCGCGCCGCCCGGCGCGTTGGCGAGGCTGAGCTCGGCCGAGACCTTGGCGAGGTGCGTGCTGAGGTCCAGCGAGCGCCGCACCTCCTCCAGCACTAGATTGGTGCTGGCCCCGGCGGCCGCCAGGCAGAGGAGCAGCAAGCGGCACAGCAGCCGCGCCATGGCCAGCACAGCGCGCGGGCAGGGCACAAGATGGCGGCGCCGGCGCTGTGCGGGCACGGTACAAGATGGCGGCGCCCTGGGGGGCGTGTGAGGGGGTGGAGGCTCGCGATGGCGGCGCCCAGCGGCGCTGGAGAGCTGGCCTCCGTACTCCTCGCCTTCCGCGATGCCCGAGGAGAGAAGCTGGGCGGCCTCTTCCAGAGTCCCGGGGATGGCTTTGGCTTCGCCCAGGTTCGGCACTGTCCAGTGCCCTGGCTCTGTCGGTGAGCTTGGGTGTTCCGGCGGGGCGCTGGGCCCGTGCATTTGCTGAGCTCCGATGCCTGGGCAGGCCTCCAGGCCGGTCAAGCGCTGGTTGTTTGGCCCTGCTGGGGCCACTTCTTTTTCTGCCCGAAAAAGAGCGAAAAAACAACTATAACAAATATTACAGAGCGCTCATGGCTTTCACGTGCTCTTCAGCCTCCTGTCCTGCCACAGCACAAAGCAGCTCTGTTTCTCCGTGTTTTTAGCAGTGGCCGGTTCCTGCCAGGGCTTCCAGGGGCGTCAATCCTGGTAAAAGTGTAGGGCATAGGACAGCCCGGAGGAGCTGTCGGTGTGAATGGATGGCACCGAGATGTAGCACCGGCACTGCAAAGGGATGGATTTTGGTGCTTTTGATTATGCTTTTGAATTAATGAGCCCCAAATTCAGACAGTTCATCTCGCTAGCCTGGCACACAGATCATTGTTGCTCTGGAAGGTAAGGCTTAACACAAATAGAGTTTAAGATGAACACAAATTTTCTGCTGAAAAAAAACACAGATAATTGACAGCTAGGTGATGCCAGAGTAGAAGTGCTGCAGGTAAGCCAAGGCATGGTAACCAGCCCTGCACTGACTTAAGGCAGCTGGGGAAAGGAAAATGTTAGTGGTTTAACACATGACTGGAGAAGAGGTGATTGACACTTTATTCCCACGGAGCAGGGCTTTTGCCTGTGAAACCTGTGGGACAACAGACCTTTCATGTTTGCATAATGTGACCCAAGACTCAATCTTTCTTTAAGATCCCAATATGAGTCACAGAGATAATTCTTTGATTTGGGCTGAGATTGCCAAGTATCAGAAGAGGATTTCCTAAATTAGGTGTTTGGATATGGAGTCAAATAGCCCCTTGGCAAAGGCTAAATAAAATGGGATGTCTCCTGGTGTGCTATGTTCAAAACAGCATAATTTCTCAACAGCCTTCCTTTTCTCCCCTTACCACTCCCCTGCCCCCTAAATTCCTATCATGGAAATTTTCTTGGCAAATTACTTCCATTTCCCTTTGATTTATGTAGGCACTAGCCGTATGAATTTAGCAGCTCGCCCTGTAAGCATATCCTAGCACAAGCAGGTGGTTTTGTCACCGTGTTTCAGGTGACAGTGGTGCTCTCTTCCAGCAGCCCAGCAGGAGATGCCTGCAGGAGTGGGTTCCACCTCCTCAGCCTCATGCTTCCAGCCAGGGAAATGTTCCAGGTCCCTTGGCTCTCCAGGCCTATCTTGGCCTTCTCCAAAGAGCTAGGCTATGAGGCCTGGAACTGGGTAGGTGTGTAAAGGGGGAAGCAACCATGAAACATGAGGGGCTGAGCAGAACAGCCGCCTCTAATTAAAGGCTGGCCAGCGGTGCTGCATCTGGGGACTCCCTGCAGTTGTCCAGGTTGGATTTGCAAGTTCCTCTGCTAGGAATGGGTGTCACTGTCCATCCATGTGTCACACAGAATAAATGAACTCAAGTCAGCCTCTTTAATAACACACGCAGCTCCAGCTCTTATTTCCCTCTCTCCTCTAGGGCAGTTTCTTCTGGTAAAGGGAGGGAAAGAGATAAATGCATATATCCCTTATGTCTGGAAATAATGGGGCTTCAGTTGTTACATCCCTGGCCAAAAGTTGCTCTCCAATGGGTTCATCCCAGAGGCTGGATTTGAACTTGCTGGCGAATGCCAGTTTCAATATGTGACCCATTCCAGACCCTGGTGAGCTGTGAACCAGACTCTTGTACACTAACCCTGTGTTTGGATCCATTTCTAATTGTGATAATTGAGTCATGCTGAGTCTGTGCATCATCTGTTTCAAGACTTCAGCCCTACCACATAGGCTAAATTTGTCTTTGGGTTGAAAAGGTGCTGTCTTTGGGCTTGTTCAAGGCTGAGTTTGGCTCTGCAGGCCCCTCTTGCCACCACTGCCGTGTGAGCAGTGCCAGGCTGTCTTTCATGCATGGCGCCAGTCACAGCTGCTCGTGGCCCCTGGCTGGGTGTGATGGTGGCTGGGACAGCTCCAGGGATAGCTCCAGGGACAGCTCAGGGACAGCTTGCAGGCTGTGTTCAAGCAGGGACAGGCTGCAGTGCCTGTGTGCAGATCTGGCTACCCAGGTGTGGTGCCAAGTAACAGAGAGAGACAGGAATTCAGAGCTGCTTTTTCTCTCTTTATGTGTTGGTTTTTTTTGTTCTGTCATTGCAAGGAATGTCCCCCTCCAACAGTAACGTCCCAGAGAGCTGCAGGTCAGGAAGCAGCATGAGAGAGGTTACAAGACCTGCTGCCATCCAGGCACGGGCAGAGTGCGCCAGTTCCCTGTGTGCTGTGGAGAGAGCATGTCACCCTCAGGGCCATGGAGCAGTGGGAGGGGAACAGCCACGATGGAGCCGGTGCCAGCCCAGCCGTCTGTTAGGGCCGAGGGGCCATCGTGGTCTAATAAATGCCTCTGGCAGGATAGGCCATGAACAGAACTGCACCCCAGGAAAAGCGCTGCATTCCTGTGCTTTTACAGGGCTGATGCCAAACTCAGAGCTGTGTCATCTGTCAGAACAATTTGTTCTCAAGGAGGGAAGGAGAAGTTGTTTTCTAGAAGGAGCGGGTTGGCTGTGACCACAGAAGCACACTGAAGCCTGAAGCACCAGGAAACAGGATTTATTCTGGTGTAATCCTCATACCAGTGGGGAGCTTGCACCAGGAATTTGCAGAGACCATGATACAATGTGTTGGTCTCCGAGGAGCCCAGGTGAGGGACAGGAGAGAGTAAACAGGGCTGTGCATGTGTAGCAGAAGTCATCCTGGCAACAGCTTGAAGATTTTAATCAGTGATCCCGAAAAAACCTCTCTGCTTCAGATTTTATTGGTGTTTCACTGTTTAATTCTGCGTATGTAAAATCAAACAGCCTTTTGGCTGCCAGTGGAAGGCAGAGGGCACTTCTCTCTCTGCATTCAGTCCTGAGCAAGGTGTTTGCAGTTGCCAGCCATGAGACTACAGGTGTGAGGTCACTGAGTGATGGCAGAGTTTGCTTAGCCTTGCTAAGGCCCTCAAAAAGCAGCTGGAGAAAAATAAAAACAGTCTTCCAGTTTCATTATTTTTACAACCTCATTTTTTAGCTCGTCAGCACACTTGTTAGCTCACACTGAGCTTCTGCCAAGCAAAACACACTGTTATTCGTATCTGGGGTTTGCCTGTGATTTCCATGGAATGGTGGACTTGGAGGGGGGAGGTTGGAGCTTGGCTCCTACTCTTTGTTCGGCTACTCTGGAAACACATCCTGCCTTTGCAGAGAAACAGTGGTGATGGGGCACTGTCTGCCCAGGGGCTGCTCTTCTGGATTTTTTCAAGTTAATTTAGTTATCTGCAGTAGCCCCTCCCTCCCCACTCCTTATAGTGTTCACCTTTCTTTAAAATAATTTCTTCCTGTTTAAAAAAAATAAATCTGTTTTTCTCTCCTTGTCAGACCACAAGACTCGGGAAAAAATAAAGAAAAAAACGTGCCTGTGCACAGCAATTGTACGAAGCATTGGGAAACACACAGGGAAAACCTCCTGAAAGAATACAGGAGAGCATCTGTGAGTCCTGCAAGGGGGTGAGACCACTGCGTGATGACTGTTGTTGAAATAAGGAGAAAAAAAAATGTAGAAAAAAGGACACTTCATCACTTTAAAAAGTAGTTTTAACTCTTCTTAAAGCTTACTAAAAATGTAACTGAAATAGCCATGGGCAGGCACTGGCAGGCTGTGAATGAAAAAATCTGCTACACATTCACAGTTAAAAGGCAAAACCTAAGCAATGTATGTGGTCCACACAAGAATTCTGAGCTGCTTTGGGCTGGACTGGTCTGGATTTTGTCAGAGGATCTGAGCATGTTTTGAATAGAGGGAACAATGCTGTTTTAACTATATTTTTAAAATGAGGGTGTGATCAGCGCTGCCACTCAAGTACTTTACAGTTGAGAGGAGGAGAGAGGACAAAAGTGCATGTCTTGGAAAAGACAGATGCTGCCTGTCCCTGAGAACCAAGGAGGCAGGGAAGCTGCTGTCCTTCCAGGCTCCAGAGGAGGAGACTGGGAATCCTAGCTATGGGCAGAGGGGAGACCTGCCGGCTCCTGGGGCAACAGCTGAATTTCACCCTTGTGCTGCAGATAAGCAAATCTTTGCATGGCCTGACAGAATTACACCTCTCCATCTGCTTGTTTGCCCCAGGGCTGCAACCTCCCAGAGCAAGTGGTGCAGGCAACAGCACCCACGCTTGGCTGAAATCACAGAGATAAATACAGTGAAAGAGCCCGCAGTGGAATCAAGGTAGGAGCACCTGAGAGGCTGGTGCTGAGATCCTTGACCTGGGCTGGGCGTGCTGGGGTCCTGGCCGGCAGCTGCAGGCAGCGGTGACACTTCTGCCCCGTTCAGACTGGCCGATGGAGCCGGTTCCCAGCTGTGAGAGGTGACAAAAAGCCTCAGCTGCGGCCGGCCATGTCTCCTCGGCCGCCCCTCCCGCCATGGCCGCCTGTCGCCGCCAGGGGGCGCCTGTCGCGCGCCGGAGGGGCGGGGCCGCGGCAGGGTGGAGCCGCTCCTTGGCTCCGCCCCCTTAGCCACGCCCCTCGGCCCTGCTCGGCGGAGGCTGCACCGCCCCGATCGCTGCAGCCTCGCCTTGGCAACGACAGCAATTAATGCCAGGCAGGGCCCAGCTCCCCCCGCAGGAACCCGGCAGCAGCCCCCGGTGAGGCGGCACCTCCGGGCTGTTTGTGATGGGCAAGAGCCGCCCGGACCTGCGGGGGTAGCGGGCACCTCGTGCTGCAGGGATCTGCAGGTTTCATTGTGCCCTCCCGCTGCCTGCCAGGCTCTGGGGCATGCAGTGCCTCTGCTGGGGTCACTTCAGAAGGTGGTTTGTCCCAGAGGTGAAGGACGGAAGGTGAGGGAAAGGCTATGCAGTGATGAAGTGCCCAGGTGCCACGGGACTGCCGTGGGATTTAGTGCCCATCTCTCTGATAAGTGCTGTTGCATTTTTCCTTCTGCCCCTTAAAGGTCTGGCAAACGTGGTGCCAGGACCCACCTGACAGCAGTCCATGATGCTGTTCTCAGTGGCAGTGAAGTCTGGCGAGGAACTGTCACTGGCCACTTGGCACCATGAGGGAGTTGCCATCTTCATATGGAGCAACTCCTCTTTCTCAGCTTCTTTTTGGAAAGGTAAGCACTTGCTGGTATATCTACTTAGGAGCCTGTTGTTCACGTAGAGTTTAAACCTGGATTTTAAAGCTTCAGTTTTGCAGGATCTGCCACACACAGCAGGGAGTCAAGGATCGCACTGACAGGAAACAAGAGGGGGTCATTTACAGATTGGCAGCTCTTCTGCTCCCTCCAGGAGCCCTGAGTTCAAGCAGTAAGATAATGCAGATTTCTCACCAGGTTATTAAATTTTTGAATCTGCTGGCAGGGGCCTTCCTGGATCATCCTCTGTGAAGTGCCAGCTGGGATTTACATTTCTCCAGCAAAGGTACCCCTGAGCCCCTGCCTGAATCAAAACCTCTATCCCAAGCCCAGCTATTCATGGACCTCAGCATGTGTGGATGTGGTGGTCAGCAGTGCCCCCCTTCCCAAGAGACAACCTCATCATGCCCTGCCAGATGGATGGTGGCAATTCCTCCCCATCACAGGTCTCCCGAAGAGAGGGAGCATTAACCCCTTGTGAACAGCATTGGTCTGCAGCAATGTATGCAGTCACTTTCCTGATAAGAAAAACATCAGTGATCAAGGAAAGAAGAAATGTGAGGATCTTTTGATCATTTGTTCTTATTCCTTTCTCTGAAGGCCTTGTGCTCCTCACACATAGCTCTCCTGCCTGCCTAAGAAATGTTTGATAAGCCATTTGTATTGTTTTTCCCTGAGTTAGCTAATTTATTGTCGTGGGTTTGTCTCGGTTTGAGAGACAGGTGTCTGCTAAGGAAGGCAGAAGTCTTTCTTGGAATGGAAAATGTGGACCCCTTCCCTCCGAATTGTTATAATTTTGAAATTAAGGGCAAAACAGGCTCAAGACTTTAAGAAAGTAACAAATTTATTAACAGAATTAAACAAGGGTAATGAGAACGAATATAAACCTTTAGAACACCTTCACCCTGCCCCCCCCTTCCAACCTTTTTTCCCATCAACAGTGCAGGAAGACAAAACATGGGGGTTTTTTGGTCAGATTGTCACCTCTGAAAAAAAGTAAATCTTCTTTCAGTTCATTTAGGGAGAGGAGGCTCTTTTGTTATGCCATGGGGTCCTTCCCACAAGAGACAGTTCTTTGTGAACTTTTTCCAGCGTGGTTCAAAATCTCACGACAGCAGTCCCACCCAAAAAAAAACCTGCTGCAATGTGAGACCCTCCCACAAGCAAAAGCAGTCTTCCCACAACTGCTTTTTTCCTTAGGGGCCAAGAAGTTCATGGAGTACAGTCTTTTAAGGATGTGCTGTCTTAATATAAAAGCAAGAGTCTACTTCTTCTTTCTCTGGAGGCAAGGGTTTTCTCTCTTTCTGTCCAAGCCTTTCACCAGATCATAGCTTCTCAGCATTTACACGCTCCAGCGTGAGAACCATTCTTCTCATGGGCTGCAGATGAATTTTGCATCCCCCATGCACATCATGAATTATAGAGAAAATAGTTTGTTGTATTATAGTCCTCACCACAGCTTACAGAAGACTCTCAGCTCCAACACTTGGAGCACCTCCTCCTCCCCCTTTTGTACTGACCTTGGTGTTACTATGTTGTTCTCTTCATGTGTTTTCACCTTTTCCTTTCTCTGGCTCGGGAGAGAATTGGTGTTCATAGGTTTATTTATTCTGAAGTTTTATCAATTGGGAAGTTTTCACAGAGTTCTGTAACACTGAAAAGTCCGGTCTCAGCATCAAACAGCTACACGCCATGCCGTTCACTGCTGGTCATGTGGTCTCCGCCGGCACCGTGCCGGATGCTGCGGCGTCAGCTCCATTTAGTGCCTCTCTTCATGCGAGGTGCCAGAAAGGAGAAGCTGCTGCCGCTGCTTTTTGTCCCTCTGCTCGCAGTGAGGCAGGCTACAGGTGGCCAGGCAGGCAAAGTCCATCGCTGGCCATGCCAAGACGGAGGCGGCTGCATGGCTGCTTTGGCCCCAGCCGCTCTCAAGAGTGGACCGTGGGGCTACTCTTGGCTCCGGCCACGAGGCTGCTCGTGGCGCTGGGATGGCTCCCCCGCCTCCCGGCGGCATGATCTCGGCGGCCGCGCCAGGGAGGGCCCAGCCACCCCAGCCAGGATGGGGCCTGGCGGGGCCGGCCGCTCCTTCACCCCCTGAGAGGGGCAAGAAGAAAGAGAGCTTCCCGCGTTTTTTCCCCTTCCTTAAATACGTTATCATAGAGGCGTTATCAGTCGTCTAATTGGTTTAGTAGAATGTCTATCTTCAGAGCCAGCCAGCGATTGGCTTTTTCTCCAGGCATGGAGGAAGCTTTTAGCAGCTCCTCACAGAGAATAACTTCCGTGTCTGCCCTTTTTCCCTCCTCAGCAAAAGTCAACCCATACAAAACCATTACACTTACCCACTCCAACAGAAAGGATGGCAGCCAGTGGCTCACTTAACCCCACACAGGTCACCCAGAAAGCAGCTAAAAGACAGTCTTAGCCCCCAGAAGGCCCACCCCAGCTCTGATGTTGGTGTCTGAAGCAATTGGGCAGAACAGATGTTCCTCAGGCTGGCTTTGTGCTGGGGTAGGTGGGATAATGCATCTTCTGTAGCCTCACTGCTCACAGGTTGGTTAAGAACTTCACTGAAGAAGACACACCCAGAGAAATCCTGTTTATCTAAAGAAGGAGGTGCTGATTTCTATTTGCCAGAAATTTAGGCAGCGATATGGAACCAGCCCTGAGTGCTGGCACAGAGTAACTGGAGCTGTAACACCCACTTATAAGCATTTCAGTTTAGGATCGTGCTTTGCATGGCATACCTTCAATTGGTGGCTCAAAGATTTGCAAACAGTGAGTCACAACTCCCTGGGGTCAGAAATGCAGCTGCTGAAGCACCAGGCATTGAACAGTGTTGTCCAAGATAAAAGCAAAGCAAACCTCACTGCCCACACACCCTTATCCTTCAAGGCTGAGTATCTTTGTCACAGTCTTTGAAAACATGCACTCAAAATTATACCAGCTTCTTGTGGTTACCATTGATACAGGATTTGCTTCTCCTTTTAGAGCCGACAAGAGGGCATTGCAAAAATCTGTCACTTGAAAAGAGTTGAAGCAGATAGATCTGAAGCTAATATGCAGCACCCTGTGCTTGCAGAGAAGTGCCTGGGGTTTGAGGTGGGAATCCTGCTGTGGGACATGTCTGTGTCCTTCCTATGGAGGGTCCCAGAGGAACTTCCTAAGCCTCTGCAGACAACCTCTGTCTATTAGGATCCAGGATGGACCTGCAGACCCCAGAGAGTGTGCTGCACTGCAGCCAGTTTGGTTCCTACCCACAGAGGGAGATGTCTTTGGGACATCTTTTGGCACTGACTCACTGTTAAGGAAGAAGCAACATGCAAGTCACCTGTCCCACAAAGTGTCCCACTCACAGAGGTCACGTGGCACCAGGCTCCTGTCCCATGACACATTCTGGGTGCAACAACAGCATGACATGGCCACGTTTGCCACAGAACACCTGGATGCACAGTTCACATGGTTGGTCCACCCCATCGCACAACACCTCATGCAGAGAGGAGCAGTGGCACCAACTGTGGGTCCTGCAAAGTGTTCCAGGCCCTGCCAGCCATTGGCCTGTCCTGCCTGCCCTCATGGCTTAAAAGCCACTAATGGCATGAGCTGAGAGCTCTCAGGCTCACCAGATCTTCCCTGTGAAGGCTTCAGTGCTTGGCAAGTAACAGCTCATAGAACCTGCTTCTTTGGTAACACACTCCTCATACAAAAACTTGATCCCTGAAAGAAAGCCAGTTCTGCAAAGGCCTGTGCAGTTCTGTGCTGGCTGTTCACCTCTTTCTGCACCTATTTTTATACCATTCCTATGGTTTAAAAGCCTTTCAGAAATGTCTGTGTTTAGAGGGACACAGATCTGACAAAGTAACTGACTCACTCTGGCCTCAGGGAAGTTACTTCACTCTCTGGATCATCTTTTCCAACTGAGTATGAGAACAATCATATGAAATTACCTGGCATACCTCCAACACAGCCGTAAAAAATAATTACCTGGTATTTAGGACTGGCTGTAAAAGTGGGAAGAGGGTGGTGGTGTTGGAGAACCTCTGTAGCTGTAGAGGCAGGACAGCTGGGAGACCTGCAGGAGGCTCAGATGATTGTCACTATTTGTGCGACAGCCTCATGGGTTTATGGTTATAAATAGGATGTGGATGCCTCTCTGGCCCCAAGCACAAAGTCTGGGCCATGGAAACAACCCTTCCCCTATGACACTTGACTTTTCCATGGGCTTTGGTTTCCACCAGTCTAGGCCCAGATAACTACAGTAAGAACAAAGCCGTGTGGTGTCCACCTTACATCATGACCAGCAGCATGGGGTTGCTTCTCCTTGCCTGTCTTGCCAGGGCCAGCGTAGATACTTGTCTGTGGATATCCCCTTTGCTCAGCATGTTGTCCACAGTCTCCACAGGAGGCTGACTCAAAGGCAGAGCAGGTGTTTGGACCTTCTTATCTCAGGGAGTGAGCTGGCATCTAAGGGAAGGTGCCAGCATTGCCACCTCCCAGTATCAGAGATGGCAACCTCTGCAGTGGTCTTCTGGCTGTTGCTATTGAACAGGGGGAAGCTGTCAAAAGAGTCTAAAGCCATTTCTTTTATGTGTCTCTTGTGTCTGGTGTGAGGGGACTTGGCACAATCAGACTTTGCAGCACTGCAGGTCGGCCCCACCCTCCCTGTGGGGCTCGGGCTTCAATGTCTGCATTTAGACCCTGTAGCAGTGCTTTGTCTTTAAGATGTTCACCCTCCAGCAGATGCATTTTCTCAGTCAGCACAGACCTAAACACTTCACTGTGTTCGATGTCCTCTGCACCACAGATTGGAAATCTGCCATGAGATAACGTGATTGCAGTTGCTTCCTATAGTTGGTATCTGGTGATCAAGTCTTGTTTTCATGTGATGCTGCTTTATGACTTGGAAACTATCAGAGGATTGCAAAGGTGAAAGCATTAGTAGATTACCAAAGCAGTATTTGTACTGTAGGCAGGGATTAGGGGACAGGGCAGGCAAAAGACTAGGGCTATGCTCTTGCCAGTGGAAATGCATAGGCAGTCATGCAATAGCAGATTTCTAATGAACAAAATGCCAGCAGCAGGGGGAATCTGCTTTAGACATGATAAATGAAAGCATGACAAAGCTTGGAGTACCAAAGCAACATGTTGTGTGTTTACTGCATTTTAGTTCCCTTTTTAAATTTTTGTATGTTAGATCATTATAATGATAATTTGAGGAAGCTGGTCTGGAAGGCCAAGGGTGACAAAGGAAAACATTGTACAGCCAGCTGAGAGAGGACAGCTACACACAGGAAGCTCTGGACAGTAGGTTTTTACTGAGGCACAGCCACCATAGGCTGGTGCTACGTCTTTCTGGGCACAGAGGCAAAGAAGGGTCCCAGGGCTGTGCCCAGCGATGAGAACGAGGGACTGCAGGACTCTAAAGAGCTGAAATACGCTGAACAAGTATCAGGGGAATAAGGAGACTCTCCCCAAGCTTTTAATGTCACAGATGGCCAGGGGTGGGGTAGCTGTGTGTCCACAGAAGAGGATGAATATATTAAGTACTGTGGGGAATCTCAGATGCTCTCAGCTCATGTCAGGGATCTGTAGGTGCCACAGCTGAGGTAATGTCCTCCCTGGGCCTCTCTGCAGATGTTTTTGTACCGCTCTTCACTCCGTCATCTCATGGATGAGAAGCTAAAGGGAGGGGCTCTTTTGGTCCAAGGACAAAAGCAAAAAGGTGGTGTAAGACGTGATGTTTTATTGTCTCTAATTGGATCAGGAAGATGAGTAAATAGATATTAGGTGACACAAAAGGAAAAAAAATCAAAGCAGGAGACATTCTCACTTCCTGGTTTAGAGGAATGAGTGCATGAAATAGGTTGAGGTTTCTGCACCAGTAAATGTCTAAAGACCTGTTACTGTAACCTCAGAGATCCCCTCAGCTGTGTGAATGCCCCTCAAGGATAGAGAATGGATTTATTCAGAGCAGTGTGAGTGATTGGGAACGATTGGCATTTGGTTTCAAACTGATCCATTTTTATAGGTTTTCATTGGGTTTTGACATTTTATAGTTTCCTACACAGGCTTCTAAAACTCAATGTGCTGAGCTGCTCACTGCAGCATGCTCTGGTGTCCCCCAGGGCACGTGTTTATTTTGATGGGGGTAGGAAAGAAGACCAAGAGCCATAGCTCAGTACTTCCATTTGCCACCTCGTTACCACCATCCTTCGACTTTCACTCTGCCACTGTGAATGTAGTTCCCATTCTGGAGAGCAGGGACCTGTCTGCTGCCACTGGTCCTCTGAAATGCCAGGATCTGTATGTTCTTCGAGGCAAGCAGGATCTTGCTTCATCAGCTTCAGAAAATGCAGTGTTCCCACCAAGGATCAGAAAACATCTGTTGGTCATGTCAAGAGCAAGTGGCACGGGAACTTTTTGTGAAGTTCTTGGTAACAAAGGTCTGTAATAGGTGGTACCAGGATTGCGCTGCAGTACAGGAGGAAATTTCACGGTTTTTGTTTGCTTTTCATATTGTGTAAAAAAAAATTTAAAAAGGAAACTTTTAGGAAAAGAGAGCCGAGGAACACCCAGTAATTTGCCATTAATGTCTGCCCATAACAGCCCAGCATGTGGGTCTCCTGTTAAAGGCAATGGACTGGGACAAGCCAGTGCTCTGCTCCACCAGCTGCTGGTGTTCTGAGGGCTTTTCCTCTTTTGTCCAGTCTGCATTTTAACTGGTACCAGGTTTTTCTGCAACTCTTTGCATCTAATGGGGCACCCTAAGAGCACTAATAAATTGTTGCTACAAGTTCCCTTCTCTGGAGTCTGGAGCATCTCTCTTATGAGGAGAGACTGTGGCAGCTGGGCCGGTGTAGTCTGGACAAAAGACTGAGAGGGGATCTCTAATCCATACAAATACCTCAAAGACAGGTGCCAAGAGGATGGTTCCAGACTTTTCTTGTTGGTGCCCAGCGACAGGATGAGAAGCAAAGGCCATAAATGAAAACTCAAGAAGTTCCACCTCAACACGGGAAAGAATTTCTTTAGGTCAAGGGTGGCAGAGCACTGGAACAGCTGCCCAGGGAGGGTGTGGAGACATTTGGGAGACATCCAAATCCCACCTGGACATGTTCCTGTGTCACCTGCTCTGGGTGACCCTGCCTTGACAGGGGGCTGAGCTGGATGACCTCCAGAGGTCTCTTCCAACCCCAACAAGTCTGTGATTGTGTGATTTTCTTTTTAATATTGCTAGAAGTAGCCTCGGTCCTTTATTATCTTTCATTAGCTTTAAAAATGCTTTTTTCCCCATGGTTGCTTTCCTGAGTTCACAAGCTAACTAAACCCACAGCAGTCACATGACTTGGATGAATAATAATATTCAAGTAATTGCTGAGTAACAAAATGAACTTGCTGTCAACAGAGAGCAGAAAATACAGATTTCACTTGTACCACCAGGACAGTTGTTACCCCATGGATTATGGTCCAGAGACTTCAGAGTGTTATAAGTTAGCCTCAAATAATTGGCGGAGGCGAAGTCAATTAGATCGAATTAGTTTATTGAGCAAGCGACAGCAAATAAAGCAGCGTTGGGCGGCCGAGGAGTCACCGCTCCACCAAGGGCTCGCACCCCCCTTCCCAAAAGTCCCCAGTTTTATACTCTTCCTCTTCCAGTGCCACGTCGTTCTTCCTGTGTACTCTGCATCTGTGCAAGTTGTTGCTAGGGGGTCTTTTTCTGCCTCCTGGTGGTCGTGGGGATGAAGGTTCCTCATCTTCCTCGGTGTCTTATCTGTGAACTTTACTTACTTAGTTATGCGCTTACACAGCTTCTACTTTGACGTACATCATGTTTATTCTACACGCTACTTTGAGGGTTCTTTAAGTAAGCTCGATGTATGCTATCTGTCCCTTTTTAAGGAGAACACATAACTTCAGAGAGACTAGCGTAATAAGCCTCACGTATGCAATCCGTTCTTTTCAGGGACAGTGCATATCTTAATTTCGGTTTTTAATGAACAAACCATCTTAATGTGTCACAAGAGGATCCCATTTTACTTGTCTGTACTACTGATCTTGGTGCTGCAAATTGCCTGGTTAATCAATCTGAATGTATCTTCAACTGGCATCTTTTATCTTCTTTCCTGACAGGTGCTGTTGCTACTACCCCACTTTAGATTACAGCTGCGAGTAAAAATTTATAAATATTAAACACATATAATCTAAAATGTAGCCTCTTTATTTCTAATAGCAATAACTAAGGTGTTTTTTTTCACATACGAATGTAACTTTAGAGAACTCCATGCTAGTTCAATACATTTTAGAAGACACCAAAGAACAGACTTGTGCCTGTGTGTCCCCATCCTTTTTTTCTGAAAGCATGAAGGTTTCTTTGGCCCTTTCTTCCTTCCCTCAGGCCAGGGCGCGGTGTTCGCTGCCCTGCTTCGATGGAAGCCCGCGGGAGAGGCAGGTCCCTTCCCACCCCTCCCTTCCCCTTTGTGCGGGCTCCGGTGGTACCACAAACATTTATTTTTCGACAAACACGGAAATGGGGCCCGCGCTGGACCAGCGTCTCGCACACGGGCCGGCCACGGCAGCCCACCATGGCGGCGGGGCTCCCGCGGTCACGTGGGGCCGGCGCGCGGTGACGTCAGGGTCCCGTGAGCGGAAGTTGTCGAGGAGGCGGAAGCGGGCGCGGGAGGCGGCGGGGCCCATTAAAGCCGACGAGGCGGGCGGGGGGTGTAGCGATCGGGGTCGGGCCGCGGCGGCAGAACCAGGTGAGCTCGGCGGTACCGCGGGCCCCGCGCGCTGCCGACGGGAATGGGGGGATGGCGGCCTCGTCCGGGGTGGGGGGAGCCGCTCGCGGCCCCTCCCCGGCTCCGGGGGGGCCGCGGCGGGGAGCCGGCGCTGTCTCGGTGCTCCTGGCCGGCTTCGCACCGGGGCCCGGCTCGTTCGCCCGCCCCGAGGTGGGCCCAGGCGGTCGCGCTGCCGGCGCCGAGCTCCCTGGAGCCGGGCCCGGCGCTGCCCTCGGGACGATACAGGGGAGTCTCCCCGGGAAGGGGCTCCTCCCCAAGGGCCTTTCCCGGGATGCACGTTTCGCCAGGCCTTTGTGGAGTCTCCTTGCTGAGAGGCTCGCAGAGGCCCGAGCAGTGCCTCCCGGGGCGGGAGTGCATTGTTTCTGGCGTGTGGAGCGGCTGTAGCTCCTCGCGAAGCCTCAAAAGGCTTCGGAGCAGCCGGTGGCGGAAGGAGGGGCGGTGCTATGGAGGGGCGCTGGGTCGGGACGGTGAGACGCTGCTCTGGGGGTCGGTGGGGATCGCTTTTAACATGAACCAGCAGCGCCGGGAGCAATTAATCTGACCAAAGAGGCGGCCGAAGAGACTGGCAGTTATTGCGAAAGTAGCTGTCGGTGTGTGTAAAGCCTGAGTCAGTCCTAGGAAGTAGTAGAGTGGATGTTAGAAGTGCCTTTGTCTGTGAGTGTATAATAAGGTAAATTAAGTGATAGATGCATTATTAGTTTCCATATATAGAGAGACTAATAAATATGGAAATGCCTGATGGTTGTACTTAAGACAATTGCACTCCCTGTAAATAGAGAGATTATTTTAATAGTAAAAAGACTGTCTTAATCTGAAGTAGGATAGGTAACCTCAGCATTAAAATGAGTATCTCTCACCTAGTAACGCCAAATCTTTTGTTCTCAAAGCTGGAAATTTCAGCACTACCTCCTGGAAAACTAAAAATGTTTGCTGATAAGCAGAGCGGTTGTGATCTCTGTTTTTGTATGTAAACTGAGAACACGTGACAGAACGAAGTCCTCCCAACTGTAAGCAAGCTGTTCTTTGTTTGACACTTGGCAGCATGGAACCTTTAAAGCTTTCAGTACTTGTCACTGGCTCTGGCCTGTACCTAGCAGTCTGTGTATCCACGTGGGAATTGGGTGTGGAGAATTCTCTTTTTAGGGGAATGGTACGTAGCTATGCCACGGTGTTTGGTTGGCTGTGTCTTGAAGGCTGCGGTGGTACCAGGGGCGTGTGAATAGGAGCTGCAGCCTGGCTGTGGTTCCAGTAGAACCAGGCTGCTGGAGTCAGTGTACCGTGCTCTCTCAGGAGCTCAATTTGAGGTTAAAGTGGGTGGAGTCATTTGAATATTCCTTGTTAAATAATCAAGCCTTCGTTTCTATACTTACTCAGGAAGAACAAGTATACTTGTGTCTCCCCCTCCCCCTTGTGACTTCCAACAGCTGACTGAACACATGACTTGCCCTCCATGCGCTAATGAGTGGACCCACCATGCCTGGCCTGAGTCCTCAGAATTAAAGCAGCTCTAATACTGTTAAGTTTCAAGTGCTGCCTTTTTTGTGGTTTTGTTGTTAGGTTGTTGTTGGTGGTGGTTTTTGGTTTGTTTTTTGGTTTGTATTTTTTTTTTTTTTTTTTTGGTTGTGTTTTTTTTTTTTTTTGGGTGGTGTTTTTTTTGTTTGGGTTTTTTTTTTTTTTTTTTTTTTGGTTTTGGTTTGGGTTTTTTTCGTTTGGGTTTTTGTGCTGTTATGTTAATACCCTACATCTAGTGTAGAAAAGCTGTTAGATGGGGTTAATCTGACCCCTCAATAAGGAAGACTTCTGAAATCTGATAGCAGTTTCTTTCTCTCCCAACCTGTAGCACTAAGTATAACTGATAAGATGGACGGGAGTAGCTGTGTTAAATGCTCTTCTTCCTTATGGTGTCATCCAGTGGTCCCTGCCCACAAATGCAAATGCCCTGATAATAGTTCAGCATAGAATCACAGAGTATTCTGAGTTGGAAGAGATGCACAAAGATCATAGAAGTTCAATTCCTGGCCCTGTATGGGACACCCCCACATGTGCCTTAATGTGTTCAAGTGCTCTTGAGCTCTGGCAGGCTTGGGGCCATGACCACTTCCCTGGGGAGCCTGTTCCAGTGCCCAGCCACCTTTTGGGTGAAGAACTTTTTCCCTATATCCAGCCTAAACCTGCTTTGACAAAACTTCACGCTGTTCTCTTGATCCTGTCACTGGTCACCAGGGTGAAGAGGTGGGGAACAGGACGCCCTGAGTTGTAACTTCAGGGTGACAAGTTTAGAATTTAAATAACCGTTGCAGAGTCTGCACTGCAGGCATCCTGGCCCTCCTGCCAAAGCCAGGGAATCAAACTCTTTAAGTAGCACAGACATGTTACAACATTGATAAATCCTTAACTGAAAGTATAAAATGTACAAGATCTGCTCTGAAGTGACCTGGGGAAGATATAGCTTTGCTTAGTTTGCTACTCAAAATGAAAGCTTGTGAGCAGGACGGTTAGCAGATTTATTTTCTGCAGGACCTTCTTAAAGCTCGTGTTTTAAGATACTTTTGGAAGGTTGTGAGAATTACCTGTTGGAGCAGGTCTCTGGCAAAGCTTGTCCTTGAGGAACCATGACAATTACAATCAAACCATCTGTGCAAAAGTATAAATAGCTCTGTCTCTAACATGTATGGGATTTTGGTCTGACTTCTGTGTGAAAATGAGACTAGAATATGCAGAACTTAACATTTGGCTGTAAACAAAATTGCCTGTGCTTGATTAGAGTGTGTTTTTAAGTGCTGCATCGTGAGAGAGAGTTTGCAGGTACCTGGCTTGAGAATAAGGGCTATGAAATACAGCACTTGGATATTTGCATTCTCTGAAACTGGTGGATGATGTGGGCTCACAGGTACTTACTGTTGCATGTCCCTGTCTTTAGAATACAGAGATTTTATTAGCAACTGAGGTAAATTGAGACTTTGTGAAACAATTACAGAACCCTCACCTTCCATGTTGCCAGTGTTTCCTTATGCCTTCTGGGCTTCTCCTTGGCTATGACCTGACGTGCTCTGAAGTCCCTGTTACTAGGGCCTGATGGACCTAAGATTCCCTTGCAGAGCTGTAGAGTAATTTAAAGATTGTTGCCTCCATAGAAGGGAGTCCAGCTAAGACCTTACCTAAATGCTGAACTTGGTTGGCCACTAGCATGTGCTGCTTGTCTGACAGCAGTCTTTCGTCCTTCAGATGCCGAAGTACTTCATTCTTGCACAGCATTGTCTTGGTAATTGCAGCTTAATTGCCTGATGAGTTGGTGTTGGCTTCCTTCTGCAGCTTCCTAAAATGATCTTTTGTAGTTGCTGTGTAACAGTCTGCCTTCAGATATAGCTGTGACCGGAGATTGTGAGGATAAAAGGGTCACTCTGCAGCATCAATCCAAACACAAGCTGTGCATCTCAAAACTGAATTAGGTATGGATAATTAATTGAGTGACAATATTTAATATACCGTGCTTATTTCTGCAGTGAGGGGCTCAATTGAAGGTACCATTTCTCTTTAAATGCACCTTGAATAAAGCTTGCAAATGAGCGCCCAAGGTCAGGAACTGAACATGTGCCGCTCAGAAATAGCAGGCGATGAAGGGATACCCCTGTGTCGCATGGTTCCCCTTTGGCTTCTGGTGTGCTTGTTGCTTTTGCTCTGTGTTGGTGGGGATGCAGCTCTCGAGCTCAGCATGCTGCTGCATTTTGTGCTGGTGGAGATCTGCCCTGGTGATGTCATCGCTGCTGTGAGCGCTGCTCCTTCGAGGCTGCTCCTCCTCTCCGGTGCCAGCAACCAGTGCTCTGTCTGTAGGGCAAGCTTTGTCAACACTGCTGTTGCTACCTCATGGTCAATAACCCTGGGAAGGGAAGCAAGCTCATCAAGGCCACTGAAGTGTGTTGATTTGCAGCTGATCTCAAATAGCCTTGACTTCTCTTGCCAAGAAACCTGTTATTGAGGCCATGGCTGTCTTCATAGGGCAGTGAAGCTTCAGGAGGGGGTGGACTGCCTCTGAGATGGGATTGAAGTGTAAACCTGTGGCACAGATTTCTATCCATATGATTTAAAGGCACTTGATAGTGATTTGCTCTTTCTTCTGCATAACCACTTAAAATGCCAAATTAAGGTGACTAATTGTGTCTAACTGTACTTGCATGAGTTTCAAGCAGAAATTGTTAAATGAAATTTAGTAGATCCTCTTAATTTCAATTAAAAAACACAGTATTTTTCTTGAGTCTGTCCTATATACTGTAACTTTGGTCATTTGACAGACAAGGTGGACTAGCAAAGTGGTGGACAAAAGTGGAGGGCAGCAACTGGAGCTGCCTTCAGAGCCAATCTGCCTGAGTACCTGGACCTTGGTTACTGGTGCTACTAGTTTATCTAACAAGTCTGTGCTGAGCTCTTGAACTCTTTCCAGCTGGAAGCAGAATCCTCTTCAAAGTAACCTGTCTGGTGCTTGTCTCCCTCAAGTGGGCTGAGTCGCTCTGCTCCCAAACATGGATAATGATATCTGGAGTCCAACCTGGCACAGTGGTGACATTGTCTTGAGGATGAGCAGTGAGAGGGTTTTAGCTAAGACATGTCTAGGGCTGAACCTTTCCCCTCTGCCTAACAAGATGCCATTTGCCCACAGAGTTCTCTTAATCTCACCATGCAAGTGAGGTTTTCATTGGACCTTTGTGGAGCTTCATCAAGAGAATAGGTAAAGTATTGATGCAGGATCTATGCAAGAGGTATGAGGGTATGAAGTACGAGTGTGAAACTGAGTATCCACAGTAGGAATTCCTTGTTAGTCACTGACTCAGCTGTCATAGCAAGATACCTGTTGCACTCCCAGCCTGGTACTGAAATACTTGTCCTTCCTGCTGTGCAAACCACATTAGCATAGTAAGAGGTATTGAGTGTGTGTAGGATCAAGAGTTCTGCTTGCAGATCAAGGTGTAGTTCTTAGATTACAACCTGTCCCTAGAGAAAGCTTCCTCTCTAGAAGACTCATTACTGAGAACAGGACCTCCTGGAAGGAGGAGTAATGTTTTTGCCATTAGTGTTGATCTGGTACTTCCCTACATCTGCTAGTCTGCTAGTAGGATCTCCCATCTGTATTTGTCCTTTCTCCTCTATCAAGCTTCTTATGCTGCAGGAGACATAATATTCACTCTCAGATCTGAATAGCAGGTGTAACTTACAGCTTCTGGCAGACCTCTTAAGGGCCGTCATTTGACTTGGTCAAAGTCTTCTTTCAGTCTCTTGTTTCCTGCCCAGCCTCTAGGAACTGTGGCAGCCAGGAGTGGGTAAACAAGGCTTGTTTACCCCTGACAAGGTCTACGATCTGTGCTTTGCTTACCACTGCAAAAGTTATCTGTTTGTGTTTCTGAAAACGAAAGCATGACAGGAATGTGTGAAAATTTAGGAAACTGTAATCAAAACTAGAAATTAATCTAAGCACTTAAAAAATACTGTCAAATATGGTAAAAATCTAACAACTCAACTGTTTGTCAGTGGCCTGGCTAACTTAGAATATTTTGAATTGGACAGCCTTATCTTCTGGACACATAGATTAAAACCCAGCTGCTTCTGGCACTCTGTTTTATAGAAAGCAATAAGAGAATTGTCACTCAGGGTATGGCCTGATGTGACAACTCTGCCGGGCTCTTGGTATTCATGTCAGGGTTACTAAAACTGTTGAGTGGCTCCACTAGCTGAGTGGCTGTGTGCCAAAAGGCCGACAGACACCACGGTATAAACTGGGCTGTATGAGCACTATAACTGTGTTCCAGTTAGTTTAAGATTTATTTTACTGATTGGAAAACTGTCCACCGAGGAGGCCACTGTGGTAGAAGCATTATGGAAGCTGTGCTGGTGTAGCTGCAGTGCATTGCTTAGGAAAGGCCCTTAGTCAAGACACATGGCTTGTTGCCTAGTGTCTCCCAGCAGCCAGCTATGTGCTCAACTCTCCTCCCACATCCTGAGATTGTCTCCCCCACGGCAGAATAGGGGAAGTCAAGCTTGCTGTGATAAAGGGGGAGGAGTGTTAAAGCAAGCATGCCTATTCTTGTAACAGCTTCATCCTTGGGGGAAATCTGCTGGGAACTACCTGAAACTCTGTAGGATTTAATGGGGAAACTGCTTCTTCCTGGAAGGTAGGGGCACAGCAATACTGATTCTTGAATGATGACATGATTGAGCCTCCAAGAGAAGGGTCTTGAGACACTTGCTATCAGTCTGTTAGTGTATGTCTGTCCAATCCTGAGAGGATATTTTGTGGTGTAAGGGCCATTTAGCTGCTGGAGGATCCAGTGGACTAAAACTTCATGACTGGAAACATCCAGCTTTCAGTGAATCTTCTGGGTTTCTTGCAAAGCTGTCCTCCTATAAGCTTTAGACTTCTGCGCCAGCAGCCCTGGCTTTCTTTCTGGGAATCCTGGTCTTGTTAGTGTGTAGCATTAGCTTCAAAAGGATCTTCCTGGACTCCTTTCCTGCCACAGCTGCAGTCTCCCGTACCTGCTACCCACTGTGGAGATGATGGGAATCATTCTCAGGTTGTCAAGGAGCAAAGTGATCCACTGTGGAGGTGATGGGAATCATTCTCAGTTTGTCAAGGAGCAAAGTGATCCACCCGAGGTGGCTGCCCAGCATAGCATGCTGCATCCCTGGGGACATTTTCTTCACTCCCTTCCTTTCATTGCTTTGGCTCAGTGTAATAATCACCTGGAAGATCCTACATGTGCTCCTGCAATCTTAGTCTAAGCAGCAGCCTGGGCAAAGTAGTGTTCCTGTAGACAGCAAGAAATGTCCTCCAGACCTTTCCCACTGCTCCTAAGCACACTGTTGGTCTGATTGAACATGGAGAAACATCTGCCATGGTACTGTAAGCAAATGCATTTTCATGCTTGTTTTGCTTCCACTTGCAAACCATGTAGTCAGATCAACATGATGCCTCCACGAGAAGGTGGCAGTTGTCATATGTAAACCAGTAGAAATCAGAGATCAGTTTTTGGCATTATGGGTGGGGTCTAGTCCTATGTAGTTTGGACTTTTCTAGGGTAGAGTCATAATTCATTCTGGCAGCTTTACAGCCAAAAACTTGTTCAGTTCCACAGCTAGTATTTAAACTTTGTGCAGCATAGAACAACTGTCATCTGGAGAAATGCCAGGAGGTGTAAGAGGGCTGTGAATCAGTGAGGCTTGGACCGAAGAGCTTGGCTTTGAGAACTTGGGCTTTGAACCTGACTGATCATATACATCAGCGCCTCTCAGGAATGCAGCGCTCTCCAAATCTCAGCCCTAAGGGAGCCATGGCTGAGCTGAGACCTCAGGTAGGGCAGACCCCTTGTCATGTGCAAGTCCTGTGATTTCATTGCAGACAGGCTCCTACTGGTGGCATTGCATCTGCCTTCCTTGTGTTGTCTGGACTCTGGCGAGCTGGATGTTGGCATGTGCCCCTTCCAGTGAGCTCCGAGTCCTTGCCCACGTTAGGGATGTGTGGTAGAGCCTTCAGCTGAGGATTGAGGGGATGTCTGAGGCAAGCTATAACCTTACTACCACTGATAGGAGTGTCTTACCCAGCACTGGCTCTGGAGCTTCCTTGATCACACCAAAAATCTATTATGCTCAAAACTGTTCCAAAGCTTCTGTTTCCCAGCTGAGTTTTCTGCCCATTTCTCCAAGCTGCATGTTGCCCCATCATTCTCTTCGTTTAGCACTGAACTGTCTTAAGAGCATGTTACCCATGAACAGAATGCAGCAGAATACTTGTGTAGGCCTGGTGTCAGCTCCATCTGGGAGCTACTTCAGACCATGTCAGTTGGCTTTTAGCACCGTGTCACACTGGTTTAGTGCCTGTGTTGAAGCAGACAATGAAAAGAACTTGAAGCCATGTGGCTGAGCTGCCGCTGCTGGTTCCTAAGCAGCTTCACTTGGTTCTAGAGCAGCTGCTCCAGCACTGGAGGCTGCAACTCTGCCCTCAAAAGGAGGTAAAAACTTAACTGCAGACAGCTGTAGTCTAAAAAGCTAATTCCTCTGGGTTACTGAAACATGTTCTAAGATTCTATTTTGATCTGAGCCATGTCAGTGTGCTAGCGGGCATCTAAAGCTCTAGGCTGTTCTTCAAGAAGGCAAAGCTTTTGGCACAGGGCTCTCAGATGGGGGTGGGATATACTGGACGGTGTATTTACACCTGATAGCTTGCAATATGATGTTTTACACGAGGTATCAAAAATTAATTTGTAGCTGAGGTTTCCATGAACAGAGGTAATTTCTGCCTCACAGGACTATCTGGGAAAGGTACCAACTGGACAGAAGCCTGGTCTTGGTGGAGCTGCAGTAAGCAGCAGGCAGCTGAGCTGCTCCTCTTAAGGAGGGAATGAGGAGCTGTGCTTGAGCTTTTGGCTGGGTACCAGCAGGAGGGAATATATTGGTTAGAACAGCAACATAAACGTGTTGGGAAGAAGGAGGTGGAAATCAATTTTGAGATGCTACTGATAGAACAGCAGCTAGAGTGTACCCTTCAGCAAAGCTGTCACAGGAATAGCTTGCCAGCTGCTCTTGGTGTGGGCTCTGCTTGAACTGACTGCTGTTCTGTGGTGCATCTGTGAGGCCTGAAGGCACCTCTGATTGTATGGACTGTAGGAGCCCATTGCCCTCAAAAACAATGTATTTACAGGGAGCAGTTCTTGCAAGTTGTCAGCCCGAATGACAAGATGTTCCTGGCTTCCTTTTTAGACACAGCATGTGTCCCCACTAAATGTGAGGCTTTCCTCTATGCTATTGTCCGGTGAGCTGGGGAAGCTGAGCTCCTGATGGTCCAGTCATGGGAATGGAAGAGGATACTGTGCTGCTTGTGCAGCCTTTGTCAGTGCAAGACTCAACCTGCTATTATAACTTGCTATGCTTCTGTAGTAGTCCTCAACATGAGGATGCTGGATACATGTTCCACCCGTAGAGCACCCAAGTTTGGTAAGCAAAATATGCAGGCTCTGTAGCAATCAAAAACATCAAAGGCTGTATGTCTTCCTTGAAGGCAGCTTGGCATCTCTTAAGCCATGTTGATATGAAATTAATAGCCCCTACTGATTGTCTTCCGGCTACTGCTGTGCTTTTGTCCAGCTGAAAAGACAGGACTTCTGTCCTCCTTGTGGGCTGTTGTGTCATTCTTGGGAGAATGCAAGTGGCCTGTTAAATTTTGGTACCTGTTAGTCTCAGATTTGTGTGCAACTGCTCAGGCGGTTACTTGTAGCTTTGTATTGGCTGAAACCTTGTTAGCAATGTCTGTCTGACCAGCTAGTGGGAAACAACCTGTTGTTAAATTGTAACTGGTAGAGCTTGTTCAGCCCCATCTGGGACTCTGCTGCAGTTGGAGTTTGAGACTTCAATACTGAAGGGTGTCTGGACTGCTTGGACACTCTGCAACCAGGAACTGTGACTCTGGTCAATTAATGGCAATAACAGGCTATGCCTTTCCTCAGGACGAGGCTTTGCTTTTTCAGAGTAGCTGAAAAATTGGAGCAAATTCATGTATCTACAAAGGTTTAGCTAAAGCATGGCAAGGTACAGTGTGGCCATGGGACAAGTGGTATGTGCCAGGCTGTTTTGTGTGCTTGGTCCTCTAAAAACAGGATAAACATTCAGTGACCATCTCATTTCAGTGGCTGAAGATCTAAGCAGACATAAGCCCTTGAGATGCCAAATGTGATAGGGAACTTGCTACTTTTGAGAGGGAACTGGTTCAGTCTGACAGAGCTGGTCCTGAATCATATTTCCAGCTTCAGTTTCCTTGAAGAAATGCAGAACCCAGTGAGGGGGGAGGGAGGGAATAAAAATAGCTCTCTGTAGTAGAGAGACATAATGCTCTGCAGCCTCCCCCATGCAAGAGAACAGTGAGTAGAGGTGCTGTTCCTGTGTCAAAAGTGCACTTAGCTGCATTTTGGGACACTTTTCCTGCATTTGAGGATAGAAGGTTCTTCCAGAAAACTATGGTAGCTCCTGTCTGGTCACTGTGGTGAGCATGCTGCTTTGTGTGGTAGCTCCTAATGGACACCTGATCTGTCCACATCAGCTTGTTCATGGTGGGTGTTTTTGTTAAAGGTCCTGTGGTATAGCGGGAAAGTGGAAGCTCTGCTTATCGTCCACAGCACCCAGAACAGAGCAGCAGTGCTTTAGGTTCAAATACACCTTTTTGTGGGACACCTGCTTACTCTTGTGCTGCATGCTGGGACAGGGGAGCAAAACTAGGCATCCATAAGTGCCTCTCTGAGTTTAGCTCTGCTTGATGCCTGCTGCCATACCACTTTGTGCCTTGTTGGTGTGGTGTTAAATATTCCTGGCAGAGCACACAAGGCAAGAGGTGCTGTCCAACATCCTCACTTCAGCACTGAGCTGCTTTCTAGCAGAAGGTGCAGGTGGCAGCCTGATAGCTGTAGGAACAGGGAACTCCTGGTCAAACATTCCAGCCTCTATAGGCATGTTAAGATTGTGATTCAAACTGTTCAATAGCAAAGCTGAAATGGTAATGACTGCTCAGCAGCTTCAAAACTGGTATGGGTATGCTGCTGCTTAGGGAGCCTTGTCTTTCATGGAGGTGAGATTCCCCCCAGGGCTGGGTGCTTTCACATTAAACTGTCCATGAGCAACTCTAGAATATTCCTTTTGCAAGGCCTGCTTCTGTTAAAGCATAGCTAATCTGAGATCTGATGAGCCATCAATGCAAGCTACTACTGTTCTTTGCTTGTACCAACCCAATTAATATTAAAATGCCTGCATTGTCACTCGACACATGTGAACGTCTCTAAGGAATTCTTAACCCTCCATTTCTGCTTTGAGTTAAAGCAGCTGTCTTAATATAGCAAGGGAAACCTAATTAGACTTGGCATAGGCTTTATTTGCTCTTCCATCTGAGCTGTAGTGCTATGAAGCTTCATAGGATGGGCTTTAACTCTTCCTTTCAGATCAGCTAAGCCAGTGACACTTGCAGGTCAGGTGTTAGGGATTTTCCCTTGCTACTCCTGCAGGTGAGCCTTAAAGGTAATAATAGTATTGTGGGAGAGAGTGTGCTATACCATCTTAATTTCCTGAGGGTCAGCATATCGTTAATGGCTTGTTTGCTTAGAGGATAGGCATTAAAAATGGAGTGGAAGGACTCCTCTCCTGTATTAGAGACAGCTGTGTTATTCCTTTGGCACCAGTTAAGCCAGGTGGAGGAATGATGCTGACTGGTCTCCTGGGTGATGTGGAATGTCTAGTGGCTCCTGAGCAGGGCTGGCTGGGTGTGCTGCTGTAGGCTGTGTTCTGAGTAGTCATGCAGATGACCTCGCTCCAAAAGATTTCATGCAGTGTGAAACAGAGCTGAGCCTTGGATCAAATCTTAACAAGCAGATTTTTCTTTGTGATACCTCTGAAAAAGGAAGTGTTTGTTCAGAAGTGCTCCTGGGACTGGACACAAGCCTCACGTGAGCTCTCACACTGCCATCTGAAGGGCATGTGCCTCAACAGGGTGCTGCTCTGGAGTAATTGTGTCCAATACCGTAAGGAAAGACAAGCTGCGTTATATAGTGCAAAATAGTCTTAGTGCTGAGTGAGTGGGACCCCAGCCTATCTCAACTCAACCATTTTCTACTGGACCTGAACGTGTGTTTCCTTGTACTGGGCAAGGACTAACTCTGAAGTGTCGGTCTGTTTATACCTGCAATGAGAAGATTATTAAGAGGGCTTGGCCTGTCAACTGACTAGGCTTCAAGGCAGCATCAGTCAAGCCTGGTAGAACAAGGGTGTGAGATTGGGCAGTGTCCACTGCTGGTCCCTTGCAGGGCTGCAGTTCCTCACTGTCTCATGGCCCATACCAAATATGAAGCTGCGGCACCTCCTCCTGTGCTGTGGCTCACATTCATTGCATCACCTGGGATGGAAGCAGGGTGTCTCACCTGACTGGTGTTGATGGGGCAGCAACAGCCCTTCACACTGCTGGATAGGCTGAGTCCGAGCTGACACTGCCTTCTTGTCATAGCTGACAGGCTAACTTCCTGTGTCTGCAGGCGGCTACTCAGCTGAGTTACTTCTAAGGTAATGAATCTTGACAGAGCAGTTTTCCCTCCCCTCATAGTGGGACTTCAGGCTATGTTGAACTTGGAAGATTAGCATCCAGTGTGATTTAGTGTTGCAATTGTGATTTAGGGCTCTGCAAATCCCTCCCTAAGCATGAAAACTAATGCCAGCTTGTCCAAAGCTGCTTCAAATACCAGGAGGCAGTGAGCTGCAGGAGCAAGTGATGCTGGAAATACTCTGAGGAAAATAGAAGCAGTTCCCAGAAGTATGCTGGGTTCCGACACAGCTACTTCTGAGTGAGTTGTTTTCCTCTGTCCTGAGGAAATCAGGTGACTTGCACTGGACCTGAACCTATGCTGATGTTTTTCATGACAGTTTCAGTGTATGCAGCTGTCTTGAAGCTGTTTTAAAGTTCTGTTCACTTGCTTCTTGCTCCATCTGGGCTGCTTGTGCTGCACAAGTCTGTGGCGTGGCTGGCGAAATTGTCACTTGTTATGTGCATTGCAAACACAGGAGGTGGAGGCTTGAAGGAGCTTCAGGTTTGAAGGAGCTTCTGTGGTCTGTTCTCTCTATGGCTGTAGGGGATACAAGCTATGGTGTGTGGGTCTTGGCAAGAGCAGAAGCAGAGCTAAATGTTGGTGTTGTTGACAACTTTCAGCTGGCTCTGTCTTGACAAGCGGAGTGCGGCTGTCAGTTGGATCAGTGAACAATGCAGTCCACTGGAAAAGAGAAGTTTTTACACTTGGAGAAACTGTCCTGCACATGCTCCCTGGCATCTGCTAACACCCATCAAAGGGTGGCATGAGCCCTGTGGGTGACCTGTCACTGTTGCTCACTCCACAGCCCCTGGCTGTTACGTCCTCGGCACTGAGTCTCGTTTAGATGTATCTCAAGGATCTCATGAGATTATGCAGGAAAAAAAACCCACAAGGGCCAAAGCTCAACTAGAAGGTAATCTGGCTACTGCTGTAAAAGACAATAAAAAGTGGTTTTATACATTCACAACAAAAGGAGAGCTAAGGGGAATCTCCATCCTTTACTGAATGTGGAGGGAAACATAGTGACAAAGGATGAGAAAAAGGCCTGCTCCATGACTTAGACACAAACTCAAGACTCTGTGGCTGGATGGGTGGAAGTGCTCCCTGAGCCCCTTTCAATCCAGTAGTTGTGGCTCCCTGGGGAGGTCCCAATGGACTGGAAGTTAGCAAATGAAATGTCCATCTACAAGAAGGGTCAGAAGGAGGATCTGCAGAAGGCCTGTTAGTCTGACCTTGGTGCCAGAGAAGGTGATGGAGCAGATATCTTGAATGCCATCATGCAACACGTACAGGACAACTGGAGATCAGGCCCAGTGAGCATGTATTTAGGAAAGGCAGGTCCTGCTTGACCAACCTTGTCTCCTATGACAAAGTACCCTGCTTAGTGTATCAGTGAAAGGTTATGGATGTGGTCTGTCTAGATTTTAGTACAGCCTTTGACACTGTTTCCTACAGCATTCTCCTGGAGAAGTGGGCTGCTCATGGCTTGGACAGGTGCACTGTTTGCTGGGTAAAAAACTGGCTGGATGACTGGGCCCAGAGAGTGGTGGGGAATGGAGTTACATCCAGCTGGCAGCTGGTCACTAGTGCTGTTCCCCTGGGATCAGTACTAGGGCCGGTCTTGTTTAATGTCTTTATCAATGCTCTGGGTGAGGGGATTGAGGGCACCCTCAGTAAATTTGCAGATAACCCCAAGTTGGTTGGGAGTGTTGGTCTTCTGGAGGGTAGGAGGGCTCTGCACAGGGATCTGGACAAGCTGGATCAATGGGCCAAGGCCAGTGGTGTGAGGTTCAACAAGGTAAAGGTGGATCCTGTCTTTGGGTCACAACAATCCCCTGCATCTCCATGCTGGGGGCAGAGTGGCTGGAAAGCTGCCTGGCAGGAAAAGATCTGGGGTTGCTGGTTGACAGTAGCTGAACATGAGCCCAGGTGGCCAAGAAGGCCAGTGGCATCCTGGCCGTGTCAGCAATAGTGTGGCCAGCAGGACCAGGGCAGTGATTGTCCCCCTGTACTGGGCATTGTTGAGGCCACAGGTCAAAGCCTGGGTTCAGTTTGGGGCCCCTCACTACACAGAAGACACTGAGGTGCTGCAGTTGGTCCAGAGAAGGGCAACAAAGCGGGGGAAGGGGCTGGAGCATGGGTCTCTTTGCAAGTAGCTGGGAGTGTTTAGCCTGGAGAAAAGCAGGCTCAGGGGGGACCTCATGGCTCTACCAACACCTAAAAGGAAGATATAGCCGGAGGGGGTTGGGCTCTTCTCCCAGGTAACAGGTGACAGGACAAGAGGAAACAGCCGCAAGTTATGCCAGGAAGGTTTAGATTGGATATTAAGGAAAATATCTTCACCAAAAGCACTGTCAAGCACTGGAATGGGCTGCCCAGTGCAGTGATTGAATCACCATCCCTGGAGGTGATTAAAAGCTCCCCTGTTTAAAAGCTGTGCAGTTGTGGCACTGAGGGACATGAGTTAGTGGTGGCTTGGCAGTGCTGGGTTAATGGTTGGACCCATTGGATGATCCTAGAGGCCTTTCCCAACCTAAACAACCCTGTGACTGTGAGGTGGGTGCAGTCCAACAAGGTGTAGCTGTAGGTGTATCACTACAGTGGCTACAGGGGTGCTCCTTCAGCTTCTGCAGCATTCACTGAGTGCAAAGGCTAAAAGCACTCCGTGTCTTCTAACCCTCAAAGCTTGAGATGATTAAGATCTTTTGCAACTGGACTGCATCTAGTGATACATTTTTACAGCTTGGAGCCTCCTGTAGTAGTGGAGTGAAGTGGGTGCAGTTATCTAGTATCTTAGGCTGTTGTGTATCCCAGGAAGTACATAGGATCATCTGCTTGGAAGACATAAATCCCTGTTGTAGAAGCAAAGGCCTCCTGAGCTGTAAAAATCAGGAATAAGTCCTGAAGAGTAGGAGTTGTGTGCTGCAATGAATGTGGTATAGCAGGATGGGAATTTTAGGGTAAGCAAGTCCATATATAAGGGCTTAATACCAACGCCTGTTGTCAAGGATCTTTGAAGTCAAGTAGCACAGCTATAGCCATCTTGGGGCTTCTCTTGCTGTACTGAACCTGCAGAAAAGCCAAGAAGTGCTTGCGTTGAGGAGCAGGTCAGTACCAAAACAGACTCTGTGATCTGATCCAGCACATAAGAGTGGTTGGCCCACCCTCTCCCTAGATGTGTGGAGAAGGGCCTCACGGTAGGAAAGGTGTGCTCAGCCACTGGCAAGACCTTGTGCTTGCTCTCACCATGCTAAAGCACATCCAGAAGTGTATTCATTCAGGCCTGCTGCAGTTGATGAACTTGTAGCTGCCTCACTGGTCTGAAGGAGACCTGGGAGCAAATAAGTGTAGAACTCTGAAGCTCAGCTCTCTTGCTAATTGGATGGATCATTAGTGGCGAGTTTACAGCCTCCTGCCTATGCAGTTTTTCAGTTGCAGGATGCAACTGAATAAACAACTCATCATCTAATGGAGTAGATGACCACCAGTAGGCTGAATGTTGAGGTTTGTCACTTAACTTTATTACGCCAAAGCTGAGGTGGCAGTAGTCAGCTTCCTGTGCCCTCAGAGAAGCCACAGAGTCTGGCAGCAGTTTTCTTTGTAGTTCAGCTGCCTTGTGTGGCTCTTGCAGCTGCTTCAACCACAGCATGCCCTTGGGATTTGGTTCTTTCACAAAGCACAGCTGCTAGAGAAAGCTACCACTTCTCCAAGCTCGTGATGGAGGAAACACTTTTTTTTTTTTTTCTGGGAAACTTTTGAACAGCACAAAAAAGCTTGAGTATGGTATTAGACACGTGCCTGCTTACCTCTCATTTTGTGGCATGTGTAAGAATTACTAGCCTGGTGATGATTTACTGCACTGCCTCAAGTCAAGGGAGATGACCTGGGCCAGTATCTACCAAATGGCCTGGAAATAGGATCCAAGAAGCGTCTTGGTACAGTAAATGACAAGCACTTGGCTCATCTTCTTCTTGGGATGAAATTGCTACTACTCGTCTGACATGGCCCAGCCTGTGCAGTGGGCAGACACCTGGTTAGTGCTGAATGTAGCCTTGAATTGGAGTCTGGTTTCAGGAGTGCTGCGCCCTGCCTGTTGCTGGCTCCTTCCTAGGAGTCAGGTTTCTCAGACTCCAAACTTGCTGCTTTCTTGAGGAATGACTTCCTGATGGTTCATGATGGGATTGTTCTTCCTTTCTAGTGTGGAAGATGACTTCTAGGAAGAAAGTGTTACTGAAAGTCATCATCCTTGGAGACTCTGGGTAAGTGGAAGAACCTTTATGCTGCTAATCTGTATCTGGCTTCTAGCAGTGCTCTTGACTAGTGGGAGCCTGGATGCACTGTAAGAATCAGCAGTGCTGGGAGGAGAGATTTTACAGCCCTTGATAGCCGTGTTACCTCACAGGTCTAAGAACTCTTCACTGCCCTCTGTCCTGAACGTGTCCATGTAGTTTAGTGTCTCAAAGTCCTGCCACAATATTAAATGGGGAAAATGTGGTGGGCAGACCACTGGAGTAGCAGAGCGGAATAGCCTTTCTGCAAGGAGGACATTTGCTGTTGGAGTAAGTGTTTCACTTAAAAAAAACCAAAACAAACAAAAAACAAATAAAAAAAACACCCCAAACCCACTAGTAAGCATTCTTAGGTGACTTCCTAAAATTCTATCTGTCAGAGACATGGTCTGCACCGAGCCATCTGCTTTGCTTCTCTGGGTTGGCTGGAGCCTGCCTCTTGGAGTGAAAGGCTTTGCTCTGTGCTCTCAGCGAGGGGTCTGCTCTGCTGTCACAGGTTACTTGCTGTGCAGGCTGTAACCTGATTCCCACGGCATAAGGCTTATTTATACTGCTGTCCCCAGCAAGCTTTTGTTCAGGGAGTGTTTCTTAGCCACACAGAGGGCACGTGAGCCTCTAAGCTTGTTCTCTGGGGAGGATCTCCACCTCTGGGTGCCTAGCAGATGTGTTTGTGAGCTGTTGCCATCTGAGATTGTCTGTTCTTCCACCTCCTTCTTCTGCAGAGACTGAAGATTACTGTTTATGGTGGGTTTCTCTGAAGCATTTCATCTTCCAAAATTGTCTTCATGGTTATAATGTGATATCTGTTCCTTACGAAGGATCAGATTAGTGATGGGGAAGTGAGGTTTCTCAGGATGTGATCCTTTGTATCCTTGGGTAGCTAATGCTCTTACTCAGCTGGTGCCTCAAAATCTCTTGGTGTGCAAGCCCCTTCTTGCAGAGGTGGGTGCTTTTTCCCTGGTTGAAAAGCCAGGAGGTTATGGAAAATGAAGGGCACTGGAATGTTCTCTTCGGGGTGGTTAACTCAAACGTTGTAGAAAATGCCTACGAGGTCTTTCTTTTTTGTGTTCCTGTGCAGGGTGGGAAAGACATCGCTCATGAACCAGTATGTGAACAAGAAATTCAGTAACCAGTACAAGGCTACGATAGGCGCAGACTTCCTGACAAAAGAGGTGATGGTGGATGACAGGCTAGTGACAATGCAGGTAAGGAGGGACTCTGCTCCCTGTTGCAAGGGATGCCATCACCCCACTTGTGTGGAAGCATCTGCTCTGGTGTAGCCCACACTGGTGTAGGGGTCAGTGTACTGGGTGTGACTCTTTTTTGCACTGAACTTCTGTGAGATGTAAGTGCTTCCAGACTTCTCTACGAATTTTTGCATGGGCTGAACAAGGGAAGGCAAAGATTAATCTGGATTCAGCTAAGAGCAGCTTTTCTAGGCCGTGTTTAAAAAACTGGATTTGGTACTATCAGTAAACTAGATCTTGTTAGAAAGATCATTTCCCTAGTGTTAAAAAACTGGAAAGGGCTGGGAAAGGACTCCCTAGGTCAACCACTCATGTTGCCCCAAGTCCTGTGGGTGTAGTGTTAACCTGCCTCTCTGCTTATGTCTCTGGTATCTGAAGCTTTCATCTCTCCATAGTGAAACTGACTGCAAGGCAGCAAAAGCTGCAGCCATCAGAGTAGTGTTTGGACTCTGCTGGTATCCAGGTGCATCTAAGCACTGCAGGCAGGTCACCTGCTGACCCCAATACTCAAGTCCTGCTTGCCCAGGACAAGGATATGTCCCTGGCTGAGGCTGAACACAAAAGGGTCAACTATCTTTAGAAGATGTTTCTGGTTCTTGATGCTTAGTGCCTACAGAAATTCCCAAGCCTTCAGGTGCTGCTATCTGCCTAGCTGGGGACTATATATGCCTAGTGGGAAGTTTTAGAATTAATGCCCTAATTGCAGACTGACTGTGTCAGAGTAGAGCTGGCTTATCTGCCCTGTCTTTTGCTCCAGATATGGGATACAGCAGGCCAAGAACGATTTCAGTCTCTGGGAGTTGCCTTCTACAGGGGAGCAGATTGCTGTGTGCTGGTGTTTGATGTCACGGCCCCCAACACGTTCAAAACCCTAGACAGCTGGAGGGATGAATTCCTCATTCAGGCCAGTCCAAGAGATCCTGAGAATTTTCCCTTTGTTGTGCTGGGAAACAAGATTGACCTAGAAAACAGACAAGTGAGTACTGAGACTTACTGACCTCCTCTTAAGAAATTGCTGGAGTGGAAGACCTTGTAGGAACATGGGAGGGTTATCTGAGAAATGGGAGTGGGAGGTGCCTGAGAGCAGCTCATATGTTGTCTCCCACCGGAGAAGGGTTTCTCCTGCCTGGAGAGGTCAAACCCCTGTGCACAGCATGCTCTTGCCCACTGGTGGAAGGATTGCAGCAACTTCCTGGGGAGGTGCAAGGAGAGGAGCTGCTTCTCCTCCTCCAGATGTGCTGAGCACTTCCTATGGGAGCAAGCCAGTGCTCTGTGGTCTCATCTCCCTTGAGTCCTCCTTGCCCTGGGGCTGGGTCTGTCAAGTGATGGGCAGTGGTCTTCTGTGTTCTGTTTCAAGGCTGCAGCTTTGATGAGGTCAGAGCTGCTCAGGCTGAATATGAGGGATCCCTGGCCTTGCCCTGAAAATAAAACCCCTCTCTGCATAGCAGAAGGTAGTGATGCTGCTCTCTGTCCACCCAGGTCACCACAAAACGGGCACAAGCCTGGTGCTACAGTAAAAACAACATCCCCTACTTTGAAACCAGTGCCAAGGAGGCCATTAATGTGGAACAAGCGTTCCAGACGATTGCACGAAATGCACTTAAACAGGTAGGGAGGGGGCTAGTGTGCAGCCCTGTGCCAGTGCTGTGGGCAGCCTGAGGCTCAGCCCCAGCCTTCCCCAGCCAAGAGCAGCTCCTTGCATGCTGGGAGCTGTCTCCAGAGCTGTGCCATTAACTCCTCCTTCTCTCCCACTAGGAAACCGAAGTGGAACTTTACAATGAATTCCCTGAACCCATCAAACTAGACAAGACTGACCGAGCGAAGGCTTCTGCAGAGAGCTGCAGCTGCTGAGGGGAGAGGGAGGGGTTGAGCACAGTCCTTCACAAACGAGTATCACACTTAGGCCTTCAAACACACAGCCCCTCTTCTGTGTTTAAAATGAAATTACAAAAAAAATTGCATCTCCAGCTGCCAAAATCCACCCATTTCTCATGAGCATCTGAGTCCTGCACTTCAGAGCTCGTGTCCGCACACCACCCACATCACACTTCATGGTAACAGACCTTTCTCTTAGTTTAAAATGGAAACTCTTATGTATGTTTGGAACTGAATCTAATTCCAGGTGTCCAATGGAGATAAACTGTTTACAGGTAATCTGTGTAACAAGTTATGTACATTTTTAACTGTCTCGTGTTTTCCCCTGTGAAGGCTGCAACTGGAAAGGCTGATTACCCATAGTTCATTGCAAGCTCAGCACTCAGTCCAACTAGGTTGAGTTTTGTATGTATCTCTGTTAATGCTTGTTACTTTTAACTAATCAGATCTTTTTACAGTATCCATGTATTATGTAATGCTTCTTTAGGAAAAATCTTATAGTACATGTTAATATATGCAACCAATTAAAAATGTATAAATTAGTGTAAAATTCCTGAATTACATGTTCAAGTACTGAAACACAGGTTGTGTAGAAAGTGAAGAGGACACTTGTGACCTGCAGCATGCTAGCAACACAGAGTCCAGATAGAGGCAGTATTCTGTACAGTAGACATGAACTATGTAAGCCTTCTTGTTTTGAGGCCAAAAAGGCTTCATCTTCTGGAAAAATCTGTCTAGCTTTCTTGTATCTAAATTCTCAGATTTGCATAACAGCATTGATATGCACACTGGATTATTGGATTTAAAATTAAATACAGCTATGAACTGACCTCATTTGTTCACCTCCCCTACTGCTTAACTCCTAACATCCTGGAGCAAGCGTGAGGAGCCAGAGCTGAGGTGTCCCTGTGGCTCCTTGTGCTGTGGAAGGAGCTCCTCTCCCACTTGGGATGTGGTAGCTGTTTCTTCATGAATGACCTGGACTACAAATCTTCCCTTTCTTCTTACTGACTGCTAATCTGGATTTTTGGTATGGAAAAACTTGGCAATCTAGTCCATTTCCTCTCTTCCTTTCTTCCTAGTATTTGTTCTTGCGTTTGTAGCTTGCTTAAATGGAGCCCTTCTACCTGTTTTACAGAGGTCTACATTCTAGTACGTAGGCTGAGCTCTTATGTAAAGAAACAAACATGATGCCAATAAACTTAACAAGAACAAACCTTCTTGTTTACTCCTGTTTCTGACTCTCTTTTTTTCCTCCACTAACATGCTTTTTTTCCTATGTCTCGTCACCATTCCAGCAAGCTAGTGCGTGCTAACTAAAGGACATTTGTGCTTCTTCCTTACTATAAAGTTTGTGCCTTCCAGCTTGTTTTTTGAGAGTAGGGTGAGCCAGCCCTGCTTGCTTGGCTGGGGCACTGCTAGAGTGTTACCCCTCTGCTTCTCTGGAAGCTGCGTGCAGGGGCAGGAATGATGGTGGATCAGATCCCTCAGTGAGCACGGTCCATCAGCGTATGTCCTGGACAGCCTTTGTGTTTTGGGACAGCCTGTTAAAGTTCTTGCTGCCCTCCCCTGGGAGGGGTTGTGGGAGCAGAGCAGGCTCAGCCCTTCCTGCTCACCAGCAAGGCTGGCCTGGGGTTCCTTGGAGTGAGTTGAGGGCCTTTCCGTTGTCCAGCCTAGTCAAAGTTAAGCCTTTAATTTCTAGATGCTGGGCATGACCCTCTGCTTGCACTCATCAAGGCTGAGCTGACAACTGTACCCAGAGGAAGATGGAAAACAGAGTTTAGCAAAATGAGGGCAGTTATTTCAAGAGCTTTCTAACACTTTTTGTGCTCCATATCCTATTTTATGGCACCGTCCTATCATGCTTTTCTCACTTGACTGGGCTTTTGCTGTCCACATCACTCAAATAACTGCACTAGCAATGTCCCCGGTACAACCACTTTTCTATCTGCATCCTTTTTGAAAGACTTGGACCTTCTGCTCGTCTCCATTTTAAGCATTGCTCTGCACTTGTTCTCTGTGGACACAGCTGGAATGTGGAGAAAGCCAAGCTGGGGAAGGGGAGAACAATAACCCTGGAGTTTTGGGGAAAGGGGATGGTCTGAACTTCACAGCCCTGTGCCTGCTTTGGTCTTGGGTGGTGGAGCTGAGGCTGCAAGGGCTGTGGCTGAGCCCTCAAGCAACCCTGTGTTTAATGTCTTTCCAGTCAGATAAGTTGCCAATAGCCCAAGGCAGAGTTCTCCACATGAGGTAGGACAGCTGTGGGGCTCCTTGCCACAGGATGTTATGGATGCTAAAGAGGAGGGGAGGATTCCATTTGCCACCTACAGATCAATGTTTTTACAGGTGAGAATACACACAAGTGTACAAAAAACAGTGCAGGAGGCAAGCAGCATGGGAAGTGGAGCCCTGCTGTTAAACTCAGGGGTGGTGGTGTCACAGATGTGGACTAGCATTCTGCAAGAATCACTGTCATCACTGGTCTGGAGAATCCTGGGACTGCAGAAGCCAGCCACACCAACTGTCGCTGCAGGGAACACACACACTTAAAACCACTCCCTGCACCATTGGAGCCTCATGGCTTTTACTTCTGTGATGACCTCTGTTGCTGGTGCAATGACAATGGGTGCAAGGGTGACTTGCTGCTGGGTGAATCCCAGAGGAAACTCGGCCCTGGAAGAGGCTGAGGCATTCAGCTGGTTCATGGAGGCAACTGAGCTAAGGCCTGGTTTTGCTCTTTGCCCAGGTCCTGGCAAGGCAGAAGGGAGAGACCCAAAGAAGGAGCCTGGCTGGGCAAGTGGAGGGGGTCGCTTCCCAAGTCCACCGTTCCTAAGTGTAACAGGAAAAGCTACAACCCTCTCAGGACTGGTGAAGTGGGTGAAGCCGAACGAGGTTGCGGCAGGGCAGGCAAGTGTGGGGCCTGGCAGCGGCAGCTGCTCCCACCAGGGCTGGAGCTGCTCAGAAAGCAGCTGTGTTGTGTTAGGTGCAAATATGAAAGCTGGGGAATCGCACAACCCCCTCTATGCTACAGGGGCTGCAGGGGGAGAGTAGTGTCAAAGGAATTCCAGGCCGACTGCCGGCACTGGCACGTGGAAGGTGGCACGGAGACGCCAAGCTGCGAAACCCGGGGCGGGAAAGCTCCCGCATGCCTTGGCAGTGGCACCAGACTTTGCGGCTGGACGTGCTCCGCACTGCAGCCTGCTCTGACCCCCAGCAGGAGCCCTCCTGCCAGCCCGGCGCCTGCAGCCGCAGCCACCACGGCAGGCTCGGTGCCAGCCCCATCCGCACACACCTGGAGTCCCCAAACGGCTACCACCACGGCCAGCCCCAGTGCCCCAGCCTCAGGTGCGCAGGGACCCCCGCCCGGCACGGCACACAGCCCAGGGAAATGTGTGATACAAACACAAAAACATGCTCGAGTTTCTATAGGTACACCAAATGTTTTTAGGCAAATACGGCTATGTTTTCTCTTTATATACTCAAACACATTTACACCAGCAGGAATGTGTGTATGTATTTATTTACCAGGACACTTTTTTGGAGAGCAAATCAGCAGGGGAGCACGATTGCACTAAGAAGCACAGGCACGGAGTTTGTGTGTGTGTGTGTGTGTGTGTGTGTGTGTGTGAATTGCTGTGTTATACAGGGAAATCTCCCAAGGCTCAGAGACAGAGCACAAGTCAGTTACAGGTTTCTATTTATGAGACATACGTGGTTGCAGCCTTACCCATGTACACATATGTAGCATAAATTATTTCTTCATATACATGTATATATATACTCAGAGAAGGAGAAAAAATTATCTCACCCATAGATATGGCTACACCCATATATACTTTATTTATATATTTATATAAGAAAATTTAAATATTAATTACATGGAGATATATATATATATACACAAAGGTGTGTACATCTATGTATTAGTTACTGCCCCCATACATGGAGAGACAGAGATGATCATACACATTCAGACACATTTTAAATTATTTTATACATATATACGCTTTTATTTTTATGGGTGTGGGTTTTTTCTCTTTGTCTACACACAGAGATTTTTCTTACTATTTATACACGTCTCTGTGTGTATTTTTAATATATTGAAATATTTTTATATAGTTGTATATTATTTCTTTCTTTCCATCTGGTTCTTATATAAAAGGGTCATTTACATGCAGCTCTGTGTGTGTAGTTTAGCTATTTTTATATTTCTTTGAGAAAGACAGGGGGAGGGAGACAGAAAATGAAAGAAAATATAGACACATAAATAAATATCTAAATAAATTGGATGTAGAGGTGGATATGGGGACATCTGTGAGTAAGTTGGGAGGGGGAATGACTGGCTCCCTTGTGCTTGCTCTCCATATACACATGCATGCAGACAGAGAATATATGTCCAGATCAATACATCCCAGATATTATATATGGGGGCAGAAGAGAGGGTGAGAGAGACCACAGCCTCACACGTACACACAGATACCCCACATGCATTTTTACAGGGGGAGTGATGTGATGAGGGTATTTTTTACCATGTTGTGTAGGTCTTTCTCTCCCTCTTGAGGGGAAAAGATGGGAAGAACGGTAGAAAATAGACACACACACAATTAGTTACATATATGAGTAAATGTTTAAATAAAATGTGTGTGGCTGGAGATATGGGGAATGCTCCGCCTGTGTGCAAATAGTGCATGTGTGCTTCATATTTGTAGACGTGCACGTGTGTGTGTGTAGCAAGAGAAACACTGAGCAGCTCACAATCTCACTGTACATATATGTATATGTGCATGCAGGGAGAAAAAGGGCATTGTGTGTTTTTAAGGATATTGTGTGTGTATGTGTGAATAGCTCTAATTAGATATGTAATAATATACAGAATTATATATTCATATGTATGTGGATATATAGCAAAATATATTGTGTGTTAGTGTGAACGCTTGGCAAGTATTACATGTACATATACATATACATATACATATACATATACATATACATATACATGCAGAGACAGGTGAATGAACAGGTCACTCTCTCTGCCCTCCATATATATTATATATGCATATATGTGTATGTATATTTATAGAAAAGGAAAAGTGTGTGTGTGAGAACAACTCTCTCTCTGCACATGCATACGTACCTATGTGTGTGTATATATATATAAATATATATATTTCAGGTGAACTTGTATCCAAAGAGCTCTCATCCCTTTCTAAGCACAGATCTATGTATATACATGTAGTGAGAGAATTACACACATTTGTGAACAGCTCACATGTTCTTGCTCTATATATATACATGAGCTTTCTCCAGTTATATATGTATATATGCATATATAAAGAGAATGCTCTGTGAAGCATATATATATACAAATATATGTATGTATATAGGTTTATCTATTACCAAAAAAAGGCATTTAGTGTGTGAGAACACATGTATATACATACAGAGACAATATACATGTCAGAAAGTGTTGTATGTGAAAACAGTTCTCTGAACAGCTGTCTCAGTGTGTGTATATACATCTATAAATAGTCTATATAATATATAAATATACTTTATATTAATATATTATACATACCATACCTGCTACCGCATCCTCCCAGTATCTAAGTATATATGTATATGTGTGTATACATACATGGAGTCTGTGCATGTGTGTGTAGCAAGAGTTGTGTAATTGTATGAAAGAACAACTGTCTCTCTGTATAGATGCATGTATATATATATATATGTATTTCTGTGTGCATGTCTAGAAAGAGAATTCTGAATGTTAACAGCTCTTCAAGTACACCCCTGTATCTGTAGGGAGAGAAGTGTATGTGAGAGGAAAGCAGGCTCTCTACATGTACAGCATATATATGTGTGTTTATATGCATATATATGTATTTGTGTAGAAAGAGAGAGGAGTATTGTGTGAAAACAGCTCACTAACTATACATATGCATGTGTACAATGCAGAGAAAATAGTGTTTCTGTGTAAACAGTATGTGCTTTAATTATGTATGTATACATGTATATATAGAATGAGAACTGTACATGAACAATCTGTATATATATGTATATATGCATCTATATACTCATATATAAGGCAAGAGGGAGTACTGTGTGTGAGAATGATTCTTACTATCTCTACTCATGCATGTACATGCGGAGAGAGAATATATCAACATATATACATAGATATGCATATATTCATGCATCCCAGAGAGTATATATGGAGGGAGCGGCAAAGAGAGAGAGTCATGGAAACTGTGTTTGTGTATTAATTGCTCTCACTCATTTTGTTATTTATATATGTCTAAATATATAGATATGGCAAGAGAGAGGATGTGTGTGAACAGAGACTATTGTTAGTGTCAACTATTCACATGGACTGTTGCTGTGTGAACAGCTTTGTGTGTGTGCGTGTAAGTATATGTGCATTTATTTATATATAATAAGAGAGAATTGTATGTGTGCAAACAGCTGTCTCCCTAATTATACACTTATGTATAAATATGTAGAGAATTACATGAGAAAACAGCTCTCTCTACATATAGAAGTGTGTATATGTCACAGCTTTCTCCCTAAATAAATGTATGTATACTCATGTAGTGAGCAAATTACATGCGTGTGAACAGTTCTCTCCCCCCTCTGTATACACATGTATATATGCGTATATAGCAAGAGAACTCTGTGTGTGAACAGCTCTCCCCTAACTCTGTATATTCTGTTAGAATTATGTGTGAACAACTGAATATATAGGAGTACATATGTATATATGGATAATATGTATCTATATAGGAACAGAAAGGACTGTCATGTGTGAAAACAGCTCAGTATATAGGTATATATGCATATATATGAACAGAGAACAATATGTATAAGCAGTGCTCTAATTATATTTGTATAAATTAATATCTAGATAATTATGTGTGAACACTCTCTGTACACATATGCATCTATACAGAGCCAGCACAGTGTGAGTGAGAAAAACTCTCGCTTGCTGTCTACAATGTATCACATACAGAGAAAGAATTTCTCTGTACTGAAATTATACAATTATATAGGGCAAGGAGAGAGAGAGTGATAGAAAATGTGTGTGTGAGACAATAGATCTTGCTCTTTTCCTCAAGTATATATGCACATGTATCTATAGACAGCAAGAAAGAATAATGTGTTTGAACAGCTCTCACTTTGTGTCTGTCTCTATGCACATATGGATGTATATAGTGAGAGAGAATAGTGTGCATGTATTTGTGTGCATACAGAGAGGTCAGGAGAAAAGAGTGTGAGAGCTTATCCCCATATCAATATATATTGCATACATTATGCATATATGTCTGCGTGTGCATAGTGAGAATGTCTGAACAGCATGCTCACTCTCTCATCCTGTGTTTTTGTATATGCCAATGTGTATATATAGTAAGAGAGAACTGCCTGTGAACCTCTCACACTCTCTCTGTAGATATGTATGTATGTATATGAGAGACGTGTGTGTGAACAAGACTTGCTGTCTGTGTCAATATAAGTGTATATGTTCTATGGGCACAGAGTGTGTGTGTGTGTGTGTGTGTGTGTGTGTGTGTGTGTATTGGGGCTATTTTCTCCCATTCTCTCTGTTTCTCTCTCACACACACAAGCAGCCTCCCCCACACATTCTAGTCACATAAATATACCTCCATATATTTCCACGTGTGTGTTCCATTCCCTACCCAGTCTTTGGAAGGGAGGGGGAGGAGCCCTCCCTGACAGCCCTGGCTCTCTGTGGCTGGGAATTGGTGCTGGATCCCTGTGCTGCTCCGAGCCACACAGTCGGGGTGAGATCAGTGTACTCACTGCCCAGATGTGATCGCACACCCACCCACCTATCCACATGTATTGTTCTTAAATTTTCATATGTTTATGTCAATATTTTAAAAATATGTAGCTAGGTCTTTATGTGTATGCATGCACTTAAATTTATTTTAAATTTACATGTAGCTATTACATTAAATAACAACTATTACATATCAAACATCTATAATAGACACATAACATATATACCAACCACAATCTATAGCCGGCTTAGCTGTAAGCTTCCATCGGGCTACAGCGTTACATTTACACGTGTACAGTTGTGTTTGCACGTTACACACACATACAGATCATACATCCCCCGCCCGGTGACAGCCGTGCAGGCAGTGGGTGCCGTGTCCCAGGGATGGGTGCTCGATGCTCCCGATGCTCCGAGGGGCTCCCTATGGAGGATCTTGAGGCCGCTCTCGCGCTGCTGGGGTTGCGCCCCCTCTTCGTGCCTCGCAGCCCCCAGAGGCCGGGCACAATTCACAATTCATCACAGGGGTGCCTGGGCACAGCTGCGGGGGGGAGGGGGGCAGAACCCAGCTGTTCTGGGGGGCTCTCTCCTCGGGGTGGAGGAGCGGGGGAGGCGCAGGTCACTCCGCTTCGGGATGAGGACACACACGCGGCTGGGCAGGATCCTGCTGCCCCACGGACCCCCAACGCCGCAGCAGTCGGGGCTTGTCCCCTCTGGCGGCGGAGACTGGGCGAGGGAAATGGCGGAGAGAGTCGGGGGATGGGGCGAGGGGGAGGAGGAAGGGAAGGTGTGCGTGGGCAGGGGGCGGGGATCGACAGTGTGTGCGGGTGTGACCGTATGTGTGTGCATGTATGTGCGTGTGGGTGCATTTGTGTGTGTGTGGGTGCATGTGTAGGGGTGCACAACCCGTGATTGTGCCCCGCGTCCCAGCGCACGCCTGTGCCAGCTGCGGGGGTGCCCCCGCGCACTCACACTCCGGCCCACCCGCGGTGGGGGCACACAGATCCCACTCCCAGGAGCGGGGGGAGACGGGCCCCTTCTGGCCTTGCCCCAGGGCTAGGCTAGGGCGGCGTCGTGCACTTCCTTCCCCCCTCTCCCCGAAGCCGCGTTTCCCCGATGGGATTTGGGGAGATGGGGTAAATTGGGGGGGGATTCAGAGCACCGCTGCTTGCCCCCCCCCGCCCCCCCCAAAGCCCATACAGAGCCGCGCCTGCAGCGGGGCTCGAGCCCCTCGCTCCGCTACCACGGCACGCAGAGGCTGCAGGGGCGCCCACGATTCACACATTTCCCCCACACCCACGGCACTGAGCCAGGTCGGGAAGCTTCCCGGCCCCTCCTCAGCCCAACCCCGGCCCCGCCGCGCTTTTCGCATCCTCCGCTGCGAGGCGATGGCCGCCGGGAGGGGGGGGGGGGTCACACCGGACACACAGGGCTCCCCTGGGGGCCTTCCCCCGTTGGCCATGGGGGTGAGGGTCAGTGGGGAGGCGGCCCCAGTCGCCGGGGCGGGGACCCTCGGACTCGGCGGGACATCTCTGCGCTGCTGCCAGCGGCCGCGGGAGGGCGTCGCCTGTGTTAGTTCCCTCCGCAGAACCCAGGTCCA